>JACDIX010000807.1:0-58384 GCA_019843635.1 Fusarium siculi
ATAGAAAATATTCTATGATATTGCCTTCTTAATTGAGTACTAGGCCTCTTATACACATCTAAATATTAAAATTATAATTTAAAATGCTATTAATTAAAATCGCAACATTTTAATATTAATCAGGATCATCCTTTCATTGCTAACTGTAGGCCCCATCTAACTATAGACTTGATAGAGTCACGACGAGGGAGGTCAATACAACGGCGGGCAAGTTGGGCCAACTACGTGCCCAGGGGCGATGCATCATCCTTCAGTTTCTTCCCGGCAACCACGGGCGCTTTTGCCGGAAGCAAGACAAACAGTAAACAAACCCATTCATCAGTAGGATTGTCCCATCGATGCACAGTTCCTTGGTGCACAATGACGTCTCCCTCACCAACCAGTGTTTTGCTTCCATCGTCGAGAACAAAAACGGCCCTTCCTTTCTGGACGATGGCATAGTCTATAGAAATTGTGCGGTGAACATGTCCGAAGCTCCTAGGCAGAAAGTCAACAATTCGAAAGATAGAACGATTGTCGACAATTCCAACCTCGGCATCGGCATTATCGAGAGAAGAGAGATCGGCGGGAGAGGTATCGGTAGCCCACAAACTCCCCAAAGCAACGCTGTGGGGCACGATTTTGTTAGTAACTCTGTCGTCGTGCTTGGTAATCGCTTGGCCTGCGTCGTTATGACCTGTGACAATGCGGCGGAGAGGGGGCAGGGGAGAAGTCATAACGAGACCAAATGGAACAATTACGTATTTTAGAAATTTTGAAAATAAGGATATTCTCTAAAATGTGTGGTCTAAATCCCCCAACATTAAAAGGCATCTTCTATACACTAAGGTAGTCTCAGACTTTATATACGCTGGTCACTCCAAGTAAGTGACTTTATGGGCCCGCCCGAGATTTAGGTTAATAGGTCCTTTTATCTCCAATAGAATCGAGCTTTAGACACTAAAATCCCAAGCGGCACCGTATCACCAGGACGCGAAAAAGAACAGATCGAATCTAGTATCCCCTGAAGCTTTGCCATCGCAAATTGGGCTCGCATTCGCCTTCTGTAAGGAAAGCCGAGAGCCATGAAGAATCAACAATGCCCGGGATCAGCTTCTGCCGTCACTCAGATAGAGGTGGGACAGAACATGGTACGAGCACAGAGACAGGATTGTTACCTATGGGACCCGGTAAATACCCTCAAGATACGTTATCCATGGCTGGACATACTAAAGATTACACAGCACCGAGGTTCTAGGCTCAGTAGAAACAACACAGACTAGAGAGGAGCAAGCCCAACATCAATTTGATATGCCCTAGACACCAAATGCAGCCCACATCATTAGGAACCTCTTCGGGAAAATCAGACAGACGTGTCTAAGTATCCTTCTACTACCTCACGCCCCAATTCTCAACAAAGGCAGGCCCTGTCTGTCAAAAATGGAGTTACGAGTATTGGTTAAGTGAGGATGCGATTCTCTCGCTAAGAGAGGCGCAGATCTGCACAACTACAGCTATCATGTGCGTGAATTCTCCGGCTTTGCCTGAATGGGGACTGTTCTAGCTTCTATGAATTGCCTGGAATGTAAAATGCTTTATATAAAGTTATATTGCAGGTAAATAGCTTGAGGGGAACCATTTTATAGTGCTCCGATTGTCTCAGTCAGCCGAAGGAGGGGGAACATCTCCATTGGCGTTGACATGAACTCCATCATCCAAACCCGGAACCAGCTCACTTCCTACCACTGTGATCTCCGTGTACGGCGGCGGCACAACCCAAATCAGGTCGAACCTGTGGCCAGGATACTTTACCTCTCCAGTCCACCCAGTCTGTGCTGCATAGCCCTGAATACCAATCGCCTTGGCAATGCCTTCAAGGGACTTATGCTCCCAGCAAAGCAGCACATTTCCCGGACCATCAAAGGATAAAGCTTTGCTCGCAGCTCCAGCATAATCATCTCTTTCAATCTTTTTATGGACCTTCAACCCAAGCGCATCTGCCAATGGCTCCACAGTCTTATAAGGGCGATCACGACTGCCATCTACCTCAATTAGAACCATGCTAAAGAAAGATTTGATTGGGGGCACTAACCATGGTGAGGATGCTCTGCCATAATGTATCCGATATTATAGGACGAATTCTCTCCAAAGACGCTGGGGAGATCATCTGCGCGTTTTTTACCTTGAGCAGACAGCCCATCTGGTTCTTTCCCGTCGACTTCAGCGGGCTTCTCTCCATGCCGAATCATGTAGATAGTGGGCTTTGTCTGCTAATAAGTAAGCATTTAGTTCTGGCCAGCGGGACGTAGAGGGACTAACTGATGTTTCGGAAGACATCTTGTCAAGATATAGTCTATTGGATGATTTCGTAAAATTGTTCAAGGGATTCAATGGAGCTAGGACGGCCTGAGACGTAGGTGGAAGAGTCTTAGGATTTGACTATAGTTTAAGGACAAAGACAAGAGCGACGATGGGGTTATATATTAGGAGAGAGTCTAAAGACGCCATTTATTGTTAAGGTCTAGACTTGGCTGCAAAAGGGTCAGAGCGGCATGGCACGAATGAGAGACGTGGATGAGCTGAACTTGTCTCAGCCAGTCTACATATCCGTGTGGGGATGTGGCTGGCTGACGACCTCCATAGGAAGCTAGTTGCGGCAGCCCGGCATTCCTCCCGCCAGCCGATCAGCCGATCTATTCGTGGATGAGGGGTCGAGAACTACGCAGATAGCTAGTTTGGACTGTCTGGTCATAAGCATTGAATATCAAGATGAGAGCTGAACCATGGCCATTCCAGAGATGTGACCGGGAAACGAATGAGCTCGGTTTGCAGGACTGAAAATGCGTGACTCTTTGGTGAGGGTTTGATCTTGAAGTCAATGAAACGTCAATTTGGTAGCTCCATCCGCGTATACGAGCTGACGTGGACTACACGCCTTACCTGATACGTACCATTGTAGCTTTATTAGTATACATACCCCAGTAAAACAATTATGTTGCCTGTTGTGTTATATTGGAAGAGGATGGCAGCTTGTCGCGTGCCCTCCCCTCGTTTGCGGGGTAAACGAGAATTCCCTACCCTATCACACTGGAAGATTATAGACATTGCCACCAAGCCTCTATAAGTATGGCCCTGGATCTAGATTCTTTAATAAGACATGTGTATAGATATTGGCAATAGTCTGTATGCAGTGCGCAAAGAACAGATAAGGGAATCGCTCGTCTTAGTAATACTGTAAAAGACCTGAAAATTATTAGCTGGAGATGGTGTTCGGGTGCACAAGTTTTGGCGCTTATTTTGAATCACCAGAAAGAACTTCGTAAAGGGCCTGGGATTCAATGTCTGGCAATCGTGATATTTTTGCTATCCCATTATAACTTTTTTCAGCATAAAACTACTCCAGGGCATGACCATCCAATTAAAGAAGGCATATAACAGCTTCTATGGAGTAGCTATTTGCAATTTGTGAGATTGGTTAAGTTTAGGGTAGTCAAGTTGCAATCTCGGCTCTTACCATTACTGTTTACAGCCAAATCAAAAGGATAGAGATTATGAGCCTAGTGGTATTCAGTCTGATTAATATAAATCAGATAAGAAAGTTACTTAAAACCCGAATCCATTTAGGAGTTAGCTCTTAAGTCCGCTACTTTCACCTTTCGACCTGGCGGTTCAACTTGGCCACCCGTTTGTATTTCAGAGCTGAGCACGCCACATCCCCACTATCAGGGAGTCTCAACTCCGAACTCCGGGGGTCTTTATAGTTGCGTCATGACCTCAATTGAACAATATAAAACCAGTGGCTTTAACTTCACTTCCTCAAATATGTCAATAACAGATAATCTCCATTAATGACGAATTATATATCAAACATCGTAAACAATGAGTGGAAGAGAATCAGTCGCAGCGGCTCCTTTGCCTGAGCCAGAGCCCTATAGCATCTTCGACAAACGACAAACTGCCTTGATTGTGACAATTGTCTCCATCGCAGCAACATGTAAGTTCCCATCTGATCCTGAATCTCAAACTCTCCTGTTGACAAAATCGTAGTCTCAGGTTTCGCGTCCAACATTTATTTCCCCGCCCTCCCAACCATCGCCCGAGACCTCGATGTCTCGATTGAATTGATCAATCTCACTGTGACTTCGTATCTCATCTTCCAAGGGCTTGCTCCCAGTCTCTGGGGCCCGATATCAGATGTGAAAGGACGTCGGGTCGCATACTCGCTGACTTTCATTGTCTTCTTGGGAGCATGTATCGGCCTGGCAGAGGCTAAGAACTACGCCACTATGGTTGTGCTGAGATGTGTTCAGAGCACTGGGAGTGCTAGTACAATTGCTATAGGATCAGGTGTTATCGGGGATATCACAACCCGAGATAATCGCGGTGGCCTCATGGGAATATTCCAGGCAGGGCTGTTGGTGCCCGTGGCAGTTGGCCCGATTATCGGAGGTGCGCTGGCTGGATCCCTTGGTTGGAGATCCATCTTTTGGTTCTTGACCATCTACAGCGGCGTGTTCCTAATTTTCTTGGTTCTCCTCTTGCCCGAAACTCTGCGGTCTATCGTTGGCAACGGGAGTCGAGAACCCAAGCATGTCATAGCCAAATATCCTCTACGCGTTTATCAGAAAACGACCAAAGTCAAATGGATTCAAGACGCAGCCTCTCCATCGCCTACGGAGAAGAAACGCATCGATATCACAGGACCCTTCCGCATCCTCATCAGCAAACAGGCCGCTCCCATCATTGTGTTCCTAGCAGTCTATTATGCGGTTTGGCAAATGAGTATCACGGCAATGTCTAGTCTTTTCGAAGATAAATATGGTCTCACAGAAACTCAGATCGGCCTCACATTTATCGCCAATGGTGTGGGATCAATGGTGGGAACACTGATTACCGGCAAGATACTGAACATGGACTACCGCCGTTTCAAAGCTCGGCATGATTCACGCATTGCAAGCAGTAACACACAAGACGATGTTGAAACTGTCAATACGCGAAAGGACCAGGAGAATGACTTCCCACTGGAGACAGCACGCCTTCGTCTCGTTCCCGTGTTTTCCCTCCTTCAATGCGCGTCAATCCTGCTCTTCGGTTGGACCATACAATATCCCAAACAGGTCCACATCGCCGTCCCAATTGTATCAACTTTTATTACGGGTTGGTCTGCTGTTTCCATGCAGTCCGTCATCATGACCTATCTCGTCGATGTCTTTCACGACCGCAGCGCCGCGGCCAGCGCGAGCCTGAACCTTGCAAGATGCCTATTCGCGGCAGGAGGTACGAGTTTTGTTATGCCACTGATCAACTCAATCGGCGTCGGGTTGGCGTTTACAGTCTGCGTTGTGGTGCAGGGTGTTGCATTCGTGAGCTTGGCTGTCCAATGGAAGTTGGGCGCAAAATGGAGACGGGAAGCTGAAGATGCTAGGTCTGAGCCTTAGATTCCTCCGTACAGCGAACGATACCCGTCGAAATGAAGAAGGCTGCAAGTAAATATACATGCGGCCCTTAGATAAATACATACCTGTTGCTCTTCTTCCCCTCCAAGTATTTACATATGCCATACGGAACCAAATATGCATTTCATCTGCTTTCATCCATAGAGTACCTTTATTCATGATGCTGCTGAAACCATTCTTGGCGTCACTCGCTGTCACTCACAGTTTCCATGTCGGGAGGACCCTTTCGTGCAGATGGCCATCTTCGCCGAACAGACATCTGGCGTGCGCGTGCGGGCTGGTCCGCCGCACTTGTAGCCCCATCTCCGCGTCCTATAGTTGCTGGCTCGTCCTTTACCTTTTGCGTCGCAAGGTTCGGCCCAAGCGTTCTGCTCTCCTGGTTCTCTGCTGTCGCTCCGGTTTGGATACTTTGATCTGTATTGATGTTCTCAGAAGAATTTCCGATGGGGCTCTGTCTACGCCCGCTAGAGGTCGGTACATCGTCATCTCCAGCAAGGCTATCTCCGTAAAGATCTTCAGATTCATCGTCAACCTCGTTTCCATATCCTGTGCTCAGTTTGGTTAGTAAAATAAAAACAGACTTCGGTCAACGACAACTTGCCTGTCGTGTTTTTCCGCATAAATGCCTTGATAACATCCTTGTCTTCAAGGTCTTCGTCCTCGAGATTGAGTTTTCTGAAGTGACAGACGGGGAGCCAGTCCACCTTGTGTGGGATATGCCCAACGAGACACATGATTGGATAAACCCTGTTATTGGCATATTTGCCATATTCCTTATAGTCCTCAGTCCAGTTATACCCATCAGTAGTTTCATCGAACCTATAGCAAGCGGGAATATCGTCGTTGAGGTTTGACCCTGTAACGGATTGTACATCCATACCATCGCCGGGCCGCGGAAAGAATGGGATGACCAAAAAGGCGTGCAGCCAATATCCCTTATCGTCGTCACCGAACCAAGCCATGTATATCTCACCAGTCTGGGGAGCCTGGGATAAGTCCTTGACCGAAGCCTTGCGACGTTTGTTCTTCTCCTCCTGCTCTGCCAAGTAACGATCTACAGCCTTGTTATTCAGCTCGAGGTCTCGGTCGGTGCAGGGCAAAACTTGGATCCCAAGCGATCTAAGCGCCTGAGTAGCATTAGGCCTCTTACAAGAGTGTCCCTTGCCTTTCAGGTGACTCATGGCAGACTGGAGAGGGTTTTCTTTGCCAAAATGCTTTTCGTGCTTCTCGCACCCAAAGATATAGTATAGTCCATGGATCCTGGTAATTCTGTATTTCCACCGAGCTTTACCACCTTGGTACACCTCGTCAAAGGTGATCGTTCGTTCTGTGACAGTCTCACTTGAGGCGCCCTGTCTCTGGCGCTTCGCAGGGCGAGAGGAGGAGGGATCGTCGCGTCTCTGATTCGACCGATCTGTCTGAATAGTCGGTTCAATTTCAACTTGCTGATCAATATCTGTCGAAAAACCTCTTGACGGGGCTGCACTGTCTGTACGCGATGGGGTTAATCTGGGCTCGATCGTGTTCCGAATAGTGCTGGACTGGGGAAGGGTTCCCGGCGATTCGGTGCTCTCAAGGGTTGCTCGGTCGTTGGTGAGCCCTGAAAGTTGACCATAGTTGGGATCTGGAGTTTGGATAAGATTTCCCGACGTATTAGAGGACTGGTGGGTTGTTTGATCGGTGCCAGTATTAGAAGAAGCACGAGTAGCCAGCTTCCGGTAGCCCTCTTTGGCTAGCCTGGTGTCGAAGAGGTCTAGTTGCTCCTTACACTTTGCCTCGGCTTCCTTGTGTTGCTTTTCTATCTCCTCGAGGCGATCTCCGTATCGGACCAGTTCTTTACACAAAGCCCTTTTCCGCGCTGGGTCCTGTTCACGACGGTGTCGTTCCTCTGCAGCATCGTAATCCGCCTGAGCACGCGAGATATCTCCTAGTGGTTCCACGTCATTGAGTGACGATGTCAAGTCCTCAATGAGTTTCAGAGCAGCGGCGTGTCTTACTGCGAGAGAGTCTGCCATGTTGATCGCCCTTGACAACTAACTTGGTGTATTTGTGGCGGGTCCCTGCCAGTAAGACCAAGATAAATATATGTCCATCCAGACAGTAAAGAAACGATGTTTCTAAAAAGAGGGAAAAAGATGAAGTTGAGGAAATGGCAAGAGATTTGACTCGCAGCCTGATCCATGTCTTATCCAATCAAGATGTTGTTGACAAGGGTCTTTCCCGTGCGCCGTCTAACATGTCAAATAGCCAATGATGATCCGACTTTCAACCCATCTAGCCGGGTATCTGCGCCTGTGGCTTGTTTACCCGGTGACGGACAGTTGACAGTTACTGAAATACACAGTAGATAGTAAACGGAAAGGAAATGAAGCGGATGTGAGCGCTGCACGCTGCCGTTTGCTTCCGTCGCGGATCTTATCGACGAAATGCTCAAACCCCGTAAGATCAAGCGCCCAGTGGTGGAAGCCTCTAAAATGCTTGCAATTGCGTGCTGCGGCCCGTATGGCAACGTTTTGGATTTAGTTTCCCTGTTTGGTCACCACCTCGTCGTCAATAACGGCCAACGCCAGTCAATCTCAGCCACCGGGTCAATGCATATTTTAGCGTAGATAGGGCTTTACAACAGTTACACTATGCACTGACAACTGGACAGGGATTGTCCATAAATGTCTCGTTAGTTGTCGATCTTTGTGCAATAACCAGCGGATCTGCTTAGCAGTCAACGACCAACGTGTCGCTGAGACTGAAAGTCTGTTTCCATTGGACCGGATCATTATGGTGCATCCGCGGGGGAGACGTCTTCTTCCGTTTGCCTACACGGCTCATAGTCGATAGTAAATAAAAAAGGTGGCTAAAAAGGGTTGCACAAACGAATTTCTTGAGCGGCGACGGAGGTCTTTTTGAGCTTGGTCATTTGACCGCTGTTTTTAATGTTTGTAGAGACCGTGCAAGCTTCGATATGTTGCTTACACACAATTGGCTTGGTTGAGGCGCGGCTGATTTATTTTTGGTACTTGCTTCAGCTGAGGGAAATCATGCTAAGATCCCATAAGTCAGAGTGATCTGGTAGATTTCCCGACAAATGCCCTACAAGTCAACTGCTCCTCATGCTAGTGAACCTGCTCTTGCGATAAATGCCCCATAATTTCACTGCTCCCCAGGTTAGCTGCCCCTGTCGCATAGCGGGGTCTGACGCTCGCCATCCACTATAACCTAATTGCTCTGTCACCAACTCCTCAGAATTGTGTTACACGGATGGATACCACCGGATCTTTCTATTCCATTCGGCTTCGTATAATTGTCCTATATCTGTAATTAGTCAACGACTCTGCCTCTTCATCTACCTATCTCAACATTTGGCCGTTGATGCTCAGGCCAGACGCTGTACCAAATGTCTGCGTTGATGCTGGCCAATGTCCTGCCCTTTAAGGTCCCAAGGCAGTGGGAGGTTATCGCAGGGACAGTCGTTCTGTCGTCTCTGGAGCAAACGCCATCAAAACCACCGCCGTTACTCCGCCACATTGGCGATCTGCGTAGTACGGATGATTCGCCGCAAATCTGATTTCAAAGCCCTATTACTGGCCGTTTTGATAGACCTATTCGAACTCGATAGTTCTATCGCCCGTAAGATGCTCTGGAGTTATATCTGACCGAATGCGTCTAGTTGCACAGTTTTGACAGGATCCGGGGAAGTACCGGTGGTCATACAGAGCCTAATAGAATAAGCCTGCGGCCATGAGGCTGAATACCAAACATTTCAGTATCGCAAAGCGGGGTAAGGCATTATCTCACCCCTTCATATCACAGATATGCGCAGAAACGATATGCCTTGTCAGAGGCAGTGGTCTGCGTTGTTATTTATGTCCTTGAAAATCCCCGTAAAAAAAACCAACTCTCATTCTACACAAGTAAATAAGCAGCTCTCATTGACCCGATCTACTGAGCCAGCCTGGCACTTCATACATATTGAAGAGCTAATCAGAAGAGTGTCTAAGCAGGTCTATCACCATGTCATCTCGGTCTGCATCTCAAAGAGAGCCTATCAGCGCATCGGAGATCTTCCCAAGCGTGGACACTCAAGCGCTTGAAGTACCTCCAAGTATATCAAAGTTAACATACCAGAATCTGACAAGCCCCACCAGCTTCCGCCTGCTGCAGATCCTATCAGACGGAGGCCAAGATATTCTTCGCTGCAGGATGTTCGATGCCGATCTCGCTGCCCAAGAACCACCCCGCTATATCGCATTGTCCTATACATGGCATGAGGAGAGCCTGCCCAAGACATTCCGGCCTGTGTTGATCAACGACAAGTATCTCAACGTCAGCCTGAATCTCTGGAACTTTCTTCAAAATTACCGCGAAACAGCCGGCGAGCGCATCATCTGGATTGATCAGATATGCATCAACCAAGACGACACGGACGAGTGCGTTCAGCAGATAGGACAGATGTGTGAGATTTATCAGCGTGCTTCTATGGATCTCTTTTGGATTGGTGAGCCGGGAGAGAATGCGGAGGCAGTGTTGGATCTTCTATCATCGTTGAATCGCCTGGAGATGTATCTCCTTGAGTCTGGAGGTTCTCGCCCTGGGATGAGCGCTTTGCTTAACCTCATCTTTATGAGGACTATTGGCCTACCAGAGCACTATAACCCAATATGGAGCTCTCTCATGAAGTTCATTTCACGAACAGCGTTTCAGCGAGCGTGGATCATCCAGGAGATCGCAGTCTCACGGAAGACAGCTATATTCTGCGGTCTGTTGATGCTACCGTTTGAGGTTGTTGGGAGAGCCGCGACTTTCCTCGTTGAGAGCTCATGGATTAAAGTCTTCCACGAGATGTACAAAGTCTCTGGTGCTGCTGGCTTCATTACGGGTATGATGAACTGTCGCGTGCGACATCAGGAAGGAGAGCGTCAGAGTTTGGATCTTTTGCTGGCATCGACTCGGCGATTCAAAGCTACGAAGCCGGTGGACAAGATATTCGCGTTGATAAACCTGGCAGAGAGCGGGAGAAAAGAAGAGTTACCACCTGCGCTTAGACCGGACTATCGAAAATCTGTTGTCGAAGTATTTCGAGATGTCACTCTTCATCTCATCCGCCAGGGCTCCCTCGACATCCTTTGTGGTGTCGAAGATGTGAAGTTTCGGCAGATTCATGAGCTTCCAAGTTGGGTACCGGACTACAGCGTACATCAGGTTGCCTCTATTCTCTGTATGCCACCGCGACCTGGATGGTTGACCTTGTATGCCGCTGCGGTAGGACGAGACGTCAGTGTTTAGCATTCACCTGCAGATCCAAACACCCTGACGCTGTCAGCATACAAGTTTGACACTATATCCAGGATATGTCCCATAGCAGAGCAGTCGATCTACGGCACCTTTGAGAAGTGGGCCAGCATGGTTGATTTCAGTGTACCGTACCCAATCGTCAATGGAAAGTCTACTTCTACGATTGACGCCTTTTGGCGAACTCTGATCGGGAATATCGGCCTCGGAACAAGTCATTACCCCGTCAGTGAAGATTGGGTTCATAAGTTTGCTGCATTTGCGCTGCAGGCCCGAGGGGAACTTCAGCCTCACGTTTCAAGTTCGCCAAATACTCAGAGCGTAGCCGCAGAGAGCCCGAGTCTGACACCTGGCATTGACTTAATTCTTGGCCTGTTAAAGGAGAATAATTACGAGGAGGTTCCTAACCAAGATGGCGGTCTCTACGAAAGTACCATGCACCATGTGTCTTGGTATAGAAGACTATTCCTTACGAATGGGGGGTACTTTGGTCTCGCACATCCGTCTTCCCAACCAGGCGACGAACTAGTTCTTCTTTCTGGCGGGCGGGTACCTTTCGTGGTCAGGAGAGGTAATGCAGAAAGATCAGAGTGTTACTCGATCGTTGGGGAGGCTTATGTGCACGGAATCATGGATGGGGAACTCTTATGTACGACAGATGGAAAGTGGGAGGATTTACAATTTAAGTAACAAGATGCGTCGTTTTAGGAGTGGCTCCAAACCCGCAGTTCATAGGGCTTGATTTTGAACTGAGTGATCCTCTGGACCTTGACGTAAATACTTGGCCATCTTTTGGTACTCGGACTCACTGAGACCTGCCGGGACTTGAGAAACAAGACGTTGCGATGGACACCACTCCTGATGCAGTTCGCAGAGGACAAGTTAGCCTTGATACTGAGGCTGGACTAGTGTTGCCAGAAACCGATGCTACTACATTTGAGGTGTTGATCACACTGAATCTTTGAAGCAATGGAACACTTGTGGAGCAGCCGTAACTGGCAACGTTGGGTCAAAGCACCAGGACTTTAGATCATGGCTGGGTACTTATACTTGTTTAGTATCAGGACACCTCTTTGTTATTGACTCTATGACTATGAAAACCATTCGATGCCCCATTCAATACTTTGGGCGACTATCTGATTTACAGACAAGCACCTGCGGATTTGCTCTGCTGGGTTATTTTAGCCACTAGATAGCCTCGACCAGTGTTTTCGTTTAGAAAGGGAACCTATCTCATCTGTCTCCGTATTCATCTCCTTTTTATCTCGAGACAAGCTTTAGTATCTAATCGAGTCTCTGTCCCGGTACGAACAAGCTCAGGCCCAGGTTTTCCATCCTCAAGTCTGAAGTCATTCTTTGTCAAAAGTTCTATGAGTATCATCTTGATTTCACATATGGCAAAGAACCTTCCAGGGCATGCATGTTTTCCATGATTAAAGATCAGATAGTCAGGGCTAGTAGTGGCTGCCTGGTGTTGCGACTCCTGTCCTTTGATAGACCGGAGATTCGAGTACCGAAACCCGTCAAAGACACAAGGGGACGGGTTCGTAAAGCCAGGGAAAAAGTGTGGGGAGAATGTTGGCGTCTCTTCCGACATGCTGTTGGATAGTCAGTACAGCTGCTATTAGCCAAATAAAAGGTAAAGAAGTACTGGATTGCGTGGGCCGGGAACGCTATAGAAGTCCCTTTCTGTAGCTTGATACCATTTGATAGTGTCATTGACTTCATGACACGTCTGCTTGGAGTGACTGAGCCCTTCAGTTAGTACTTCTCGCATTATCTAGCATATCTGTTTTAGACTTGCCAAAGGCTGAAGGACACCACCGTTGGACTTCTCTAATGAAGCTATCCAACTTATGAAGCCTATAAAGAGCCTCCTTGTTGATGCATATGTCTGTTGTACCGGCCTCGGGTCCAAAGACGTCGTGTATCTCGGCCCTCAATGGCTCAATGTATTCCGGCCGCTTAACAAGCTCCCATACTACTTTGGTGAGGGCCATGGCTATCAAGGGTACAATATCAGAAACATGAACCGGATATTGCGGTTTAAATAACTTACTCGTAGTGTGGATTGCGGCGAACGAGACCAGCATTTGGTCCAGCCCGACCTGCTCGGGGGTTCTAAGTTCCGTAGGTAAATGCCGAAGAAGCCACGAAATAAAGGTACCTCGCCCATTAGTCTGATCTGCCAGTGGTGCATCTGCCCGATGTTGCCTTCCATCTTGTAAAACTTGCGAGATCAGAGGAGCCATTATCTCTGATGCGAAGCGTAAATGTCTTCGCACCGAACGGACACTGGGTAAAAACGGGCCAATAATTGGTCTCAGCACGGGACTCCAGGTAAAGAGCTGATCTCGAATTGAGACACATTGAACAGGGTAGCCTATGGTGGCTTGTAGCCAGCCTTCATCGCGACCCAAGGGCAGACCAACAAACGCTCTGCCACTCAAAAGCGCCACGGTCCCGAGCATCATCTCGTACAAGCGGACTGATGACCAATTGCTTGTCCAGGGCCACTGCTTGGAGGCATATGCTAGCTCATCCTGAAAGTCCAGTATAATATTGGGCATATTGCGAGTTAAGTCCTGACGAATAGTGGCGGGTATCTCAGGTCTGATGGTAGTGATGTGGGTGTACTTGCCCTGAAACTTGTCTTCATGCTCAGCAATGATGGAAATGTATTCATTTGGCTTGTTATGTATTTCATGAAAGACAGACATTGGCAGGATGAGTAGTGGTGGGCGTGATCCAGCCAAGACGAAGGGTGAGTCGCGATACTGCGCTAGTTAGAGACAAGAGAGGCTGGAAATCATGCAACTTACCTGCTGCACCCCCTTGATGAGATTCTCCTCAAACGAATGTACTTGAGGATCGCCTACCACGGGATACGGTAAGGCCCGTTTACTCAACGACTGCTTGCAGATCCACCAGGCGAGTGCTAGCAGTCCCGTAGCGCTCCAAAGCACGACGAACATGATGACGAAACGCAAAGCGCGTGAGCCAGCGAGCTCCAGGGGATCAATTAACGTGACCAAAGCATTTATCATAGTGTTATGAAATCTCAGAATAGGTTAGGTAAAGCTTCAATCGTTGAAAAGTTAGTGACAGGACAATCTTGTTCTCCTATCGAAGGTATGTAGCACAAATGACAAAGGTATTTCCCAGTCCTGGAAACCTGCTATCTTCGCGCCTCACGAACCCGCGTCACGACGCCCCAGAAGTTCCATGCATTAGTGTTAAGATTCCGCCGCTGTGATGCCAAGGAGATAGGCTGGTAACCCCGAAACGGAATGTAGCTACTAGTTGTGGATGAAGTGGCTTCTAGACCAATGGATATCAGATCATGGAGCGTAGCAAGGATCTACGGACTGTCCTCCGTCCGTGCGAATGACACCTTGCGTGATGCATAAGAGGACATGACTCGTATACGCGACCCTACACTACGGACGCAGATAGCGACGAAAATTTAGTTGGTACAATGACACATGAAGGTCAGATTGGGTTCCCTCACTTGCCGAAAACAAGGTGTCATACAGAATGTTGAATCTCCTTACGACAGGGACAATTGCGTATTCGAAGCTTCAAGTATGTCGCCTACAAAAGGCCTCAATGGGTTTCCAATCTGTTGAGCACTAACTAAACTGCGTGAAATCGAGTAAACCCAAGTAAATTCATAGAAACAGGAAAGGCTATGCTTCCAATACTCTTCCATCATTTCATGCTGCTTGAAAGGTCTTTGATCACATAAAGTTGGTCATACAAGTCCGTGACTTCACAGAACAGTTTCACAATCTTGATCTTCCTCACATCCTTGGAACCAGCAGAATCTCCTGCATCATCTCGAGACTGTCTTTCTAGAGCTTCCAGAGCACGATCAAGACAACCCTGCTCATACATAGCTATCTGTGAAAGTCTCTTCTTCCTGTCGTCAAGGGTCTGTAATATTCCTTTACACAGCGCGAACTCGGGGAAGTGCATCGAGTTCACGTTGCGCTCAACGTTATCGCGAGCTATGGACCCAAAGTCATTGTACATACGACACATACTCGTCGCGTGGCGCATGACAGATGAAATCAGATACTTTTGAGCTGCAGAGGGAAATGCTTCCATGCCTTGAGGCAGGTTCGCTGACATGAGACAGTTGGAGAAAGCAAATGAGTATGCGCAGGCGACGTGGCTACCTCCTATGCTATTCACCCATTGGAAGTATGATTGCTCTGGGAAGAGAAAACGTCGCTGGAGGCCTGTTGGGAGAAGCGGTTGTTGTCCTCTAGTTGCGTGGCATGGGCGTGTATAAACGTCCTGAACTCTTGGCGAAGAGTGTCTTGATCGGAAGAGCTTGACTTCAGGACATCTTTGTGGTTGAGGACAGTCTTGGTAAAGCGAGTAAGAGTGTCCTCGACCTGTTTAATGTTGATGTTTGGTGGCTCGTTCATATGGCCATTTCCATTATGTACAACACCATTAATCCCGACTGGGTTCACCCTGGTGTCGTCTATGATCTTGTCGATGGTCTGGTGAAGCAACGAGATATCCCCAAATACCGGCCCGGCAATAGCTTCCATGTACTCGTCGGTCTGGTAGCCTAGGAGGGACAAAAACATCATGTCGTACATCCACCTATTCGATGCAAATGTATGACTTCTGTTGTTGCACCCTACCCAGGTAAACGGTATTATGCTCAAGTACTTGTCTTCCTCTATATTGATGTTGTCCCTTGGGTAAATTGCAACGCGCTGGGTTTTTAAAAGGGGCACAAAGAACGAAGACTCAATGATCGACGCTCTGAGCTCCCAGTTATCCAGTGGTGAGAACAAAGCAGTCTTACGCACAAGCCTTGTGTACTGCTCCAAGTCAGACGATGGAACTGCTGAGGTGATGCTGTGGCCAATAGTAGCGACGGGTACCTCTAGGCTTGCTGACCGAAGGGCCGCTAGCTTGTACGCTTCAGCAACAAACCCAACCTCATATGCCGTCTTGGACGTCCAAGTGAGGTCTTGAGAATGAAGGCTATAGGACTTGAGCCATGAAACGCCACGGCTGATGCAAGTTTGTAGTTTTTCCACGATTTCACTGAAGAAACAGACATGCCGGGCCTGTGCAAGAGCGAGAATGGCGTAGCATGTTTGCTCACGGTATCCTCTCCAAGATCCGTCCTCATCTTGGCTCAGAATGATACGTAGGACAGCCTGGAAGACGGAAAGGCCGATCTTGCACTTGAGGTTCTCATCGAAGAGACTGGAAAGCTCGCCACCATCAATCAGATGAAGTACCTCGGTGAAGGCTTCCACTAGAAGCATAGTTGGGTATAGGTGACTCAAATTCTAAAAGTGTTAGTGAGTGCTTCGACTAGGTGCGAGGCTAAACACACCCATTTGTCCTTGACGTGATGGTCGCTGTCCCACCACCATTGGCATATAAACAAGGTGGTTTTCAGGATTTGGGAATTGTAATCGGATAGTTCTGGCTGCTTCAAGAGACACAGCAACACATGGAGATTGGATGTCAAGCTGGGGTCACGTTCTGATCCGAACGTGGTAAAGTGCTCTTTGCTTTCAAAGACCTTGATCATGATATCTGGACTGACATGTTGATTGACGAGGCTTAACGCCAGAAGAGCTTTCGCCGTGTCGTCAACATCAGCTGTATGGGGTGCTGCATCGTAGTTAGTCTCCATGGTCCGCTGATGAAATTGGGGGCATTCTGACCAAAGCCAATTACTCCGTTCTCGTTCCTCAATGCGTCAGCAAGGATAGTTGCCAACCCGCGCAAGCCATCGCTATCGATTTGCTTGACAGTGAAGCCACCTTGCAAGAGTGTCGCTAGGATCTATAACCGAACTTAGCAGCTAAGATGTGAAATGAACTACAGTACTCACCCAGCTGCACTCAAAATGTGTTGTAGGAAAGGTGCCCGAGATACCGCCATCTCCATGGCCCGCACCATTTCTCATAATATGTCTCAGATAATCTTCAGCCTCATCATCCCACTTGGTTGCACCAATTAGGTAGGCAGCTGTGGAAGAAGGTGAAGCCATCATAGAGCCACGGTAAAGATGGTGGGAAAGACGATCAAAGTCAATCTGGCCAAGAAAGGCTTCAAGAGAATGAAGCAGTGAAGACGGCTTGCCGTACACCTTCTCCAGGTCAAAGTTGCCGAGCTTCTCTTCATACATCTTTTCCAAGATGCCTTTGCAAGGAAACTCGAATGATGACTCGCCGAGCTCTTTCTCAAGCGTGGAAAGTAAAGCTGGGACAATCAGCTCGACACCAATGTGGTTAGTTTCCTCAACGTCATTCCAGACCGCTAGCTGTCGCTTCAGAGAAGTAAGTCCGTGCTCGATCCTGGGACCTATCTCGTCTGGCGAGACATCCAGTATCTGCAGTGGCTCTCGTACATGGGACAGGAGCGCAAGCACAGCCGAAGCAGTGTCTAGGATGCCGGCAGTCTGGGTCGTTGGGAGGGCACCCCAACTACCATCAGCGGCCTGAGTCTTCAGGAGATAGTGGAAACACTCTGGAAACAACCAATACTTGACATTGTCTGTAGTCTTGGGTACCATGGCCACCCAAGCAGTGTCATATACCTGACAGCTGGTGGAACACAGACCGTAGTAGCTATGATGGCTCTTGAAGGCGCGGTCCAGTAACGACTTTGCTGCTGAGACCAAGTCATCTCTAGCCTTGAGGTGTTTGGGGGTACCGTTCTCGATTTTGTCACTTTTCCGCGTTAGAATATGCATTGGCTAAAGGGGGCTTCCATACATACGGCATCTTGCGTTGCTATTACAGATAAATTAGTATAAGTTGATGGGAGAAGATAGTGATTGTGACGTTTGTCTTGCGAGATATCATCAATTTGTCTAAAACGACTTTACTTTAATCGAGAAACAGAAAGAAAAGACATTTCTCTTCTCCCCAAGGGACACAGCGGAACTTCCCCCACTGGGATGAGGTAAGTTTGCAGATTGGAAATCGATTGCGGGCGCCTATGACGTCAGATCTGACATGTTGCTGCAATATGATGCATATGAATGACCTACCCCTGGGGTGACAACAAGTCTGCGGGGTGTATCTTTCTTACCCCCCTGTTAACTGGGAGACTATCTATGCATATGCATGTCGAATATCCTTGGTATCCTGCAGCAATGCCAAGGAAAAGGATAATACCATAAGTCCGTTCTAATTAAGGTAGTGTTTGCGAGCGCTTGTATCATTCTTTTTACCTGGAGTTATGGATAAATCCGGAGCCGAGAGGAAACTTGACATGGTACCGCTATGCATATGCCTCTTGAAGGGAAACCCAGCACGCATTTATGAGACATGAGGACGCGGAATGAGATATCACAGTAGGAGAAATAAAGTTTCACAATATTTTGCATCCGGATATCTCTATATTTTCTTGTCTTGTATGTATCCCCTAGATATTCGTGTCATTCTTCGCTCCTGCATCCTTCCTCACTGTCGAATCTTTTTCATATTACTGTACAAACGTAAACATCCCAAATACCATCATGACTGAGAAACAGATCTCCAACCTTCTCTCAATGTTCGATGCTTTCCACGCAAACCAAAAGTTGGAGATCTCCGTTCAGGTGACGGATTCCTCCCACTACAGAGACACTCCTCCAGACTCCTCCTCTTCAGAAGGCGGTTCCCCATCTCGCTATGAGGAGCGACGCGTCTACCTTCCTCTCTCTCACAATTCACCCTCCCCAGATATAGTGTCCCAGCTATGCTTTGGAACAGCTATGAGCTCCGATCTCAACCCCAGATGGAAGTCACAGCGCCTAAAAGTAGGTCCAGATTGCCCTCATACCTTGACTAACACTTGCTGACTTGCCCAGGTTGCTGATTCTCCCTACAACTACATCCTGACACTTCCCTCCAAAGGTATTGGTGCGGCGTTCATTGACTCACTGAATGTCTGGCTCGATGTCCCGGAAGACAAGACGCAGGTGATCAAAGATGTAATTGGCATGCTCCACAACTCCTCTCTCATGTTTGTATACAGATCCACCGTTGCTGGAGATCCTACTGATATTTCAGAATCGATGACTTCCAAGATGGCTCCTCCTTCGGCGGGGCAAGCCATCTACACATACTGTTTTCGGCCCAGCCCAAGCAATCAACACAGCAACATATATCATCGTCAAGGCGATCGAGAGAATACAGAAGATAGTCACGATGCTTTGGCAGATATAACCGGCACTATTACCACAATCTTCCAGGGTCAGGCAATGGACCTGTGGTGGACGGCTAACACCATTCTTCCGTCTATCCAAGAGTATCTGCTGATGGTTAATGACAGTGAGGAGCCCCGGTACTTTCTTGTGGATTATTGACCAATTCAACCTTTTGCAGAAACCGGTGCCCTGTTCAGATTGTCACTTGAGCTACTGGCACTTAACTCTGAAGCGCCTATTAGTGACAGCACGCTTGAGTCTCTCAGCAGCGTTGTTTCGCTGCTAGGCCAGTATTTCCAGATCAGAGATGATTACATGAATCTGATTGACAACAAGGTTCGATCCCCACAGCCCACTTCTCTTCTCTGGGTGCCAGTAAAGGAGGGCCACCCCTCGGCACTTGACCTATTCTCCACTATGGCCCAGACCCTTTGCTAGTATACTGACCAGAAAGGATTTTGCGAGGATCTGGACGAGGGGAAATACTCGTTGACTCTAATCCATGCTCTGCAAACTGACCCCAGCGACCTTCTCATCAACGTCTTATCAATGAGAAGAGTCCAGGGAAAGCTTACGACAAAGCAAAAGATGCTGGTTTTGGAAGTGATGAAAACAAACGGCAGCTTAGACTGGACGAGTAAGCTGCTTGGCATGCTGCACACAAGGGTTGTGGCCGAAGTTGATAGCCTGGAAGTTAGCATGAAGAGGGATAACCCTGCATTGAGGGCCTTGGTGGAACGGCTGAAGCCGGAAACCTAGATTGTCCATATTTACAGAAGTAGTCTACAGAGCATCTGGGGCCATTTCCTTTCTACAAAGCACAATTTCCAATTCATTTTATGGTGTGTAACTGCTAAACTGGATCATACACTAGGTTTCTGCAACAAACGTTCGATGTGATCATTAGCCGAGATGTCAATGAACCTAATTTATTAATTACGTACCTCTCATTCCCAATAGATGGTCTCCTAGCAACAGAACACATAAGTTGCCTTGGCCTCTTTTGGCACACTTATAAGCTCATCTTGGAGACGTAAACCAAGGCGGCCGGGATTTCGGCAATTGAACCAATCATGACACGTCTTGTAAAACTCACCGGCTCAATGAGAGCACCTGAAAGCTAGGAAAGGAGATAATGCAAGCCGGCACATCAGGTGCCGAACTTGGCGCCCATTTCTCTGGAGGTCATGGTGTAGACTCTGCAACGTCAGTCTGCTGCAGCTCTAAACTCTACTGTGCCACATCAACCAACATGCCGTTGTATTCGGACGCGGGAGCGGGTGTGCTAGAGGTGCAGGACGTAAAGGTTGCAAATCCGAATACAAGCTGAAATGTGCCATTCCCTGTTCAGCGCGTGGCTGCGTTGCGTCACGCTTGGTTCCCAGAGCGGGAGTTGTCCGAGCACGGAATGATTGCCGCGGGATTTGAGCAGCCGGAGTAACTATGAGGACAGGATTGTGGATCCGGGAGTCCAATAGTATGCGACAATCAATGTAGGTAACTGTGCAAAAGGGAGGGGGTGGCTTTAAGGCAATGGCTTGAGAGTGTTGCAAGAGGCGCCCTCATCCGGGTGCAGCATATCAATACGAGGGAAATACGAGGGAAATCGCATAGCAAAATAACATGGTCTCTGTAACGTCGCGGGATAGGCACAGAGAATTGAACGACTTGATTTCTGAGCTACGTGGGACTTGGGAATCTCAGCAACTTGACATCAATTGGGCACTAACTCAGTAGCTAAAGTAATACGCAAAAGGTTACATTGGCTTCTCGGTTCAAATTGCTTCCAGATCCAACTCAACTGACTGCCTGCGCTTGATCAAAATATCCGTGACAGGACTAGACTTGGTAATCATACCCCTGGTATCAGGCTTCGTCTCCGTGTCAGGGCACAGCTTCCAATCATACTTGACCAAGATGTGGCACAGCGCTACTTTGATCTCATTCGCAGCGAAGAAGCGCCCTGGGCACGAATGCTGACCGTGGCCAAAGCCCATGTGGTTTGAGCCAGTTGATACGAGTTGTGCCCCGTGATCTTTACCGGCTTCTGAGCGCATGTTGTAGAAGCGATAGGGATTGTAGACGTCGGGGTTTTCGTAGATTTTGGGATCATCTAGTCGTCTATTGTCAACGTTGAGGCGGGTACCATTTTTTAAGACTAGTTGAAGGAATGGTCAGTCGGACATGTCCATTGAGGCCCGTGGGTAGTTGACTAACTCAAGCCGCTGGAGAGGGTGATGTCTTCGGTCACGTAGCGCCGCATTGTAACTACATTGCGAGTGTCAGTGGTAGTAGATACGATGACGGAGAGAGGTTCGTACCTATACTACCAGGCTTCATACGCTGGGATTCCTTGATGGCACTGTCAAGGAGCTTCATCTTGAAAAGTGTTGTCTTCTTCCAGCCTTCTTCATGAAGAAGTTGAACAGCTTCCTGTCTCAGAGGCTCGATATATTCAGGGTGGCGACCTAAATCAATCATTCTTTGCTGAAGGAGGTCATACGTGGTATGGATTGCAAGCAGAGAGAGCGTAAGCTGGAAGATTACCGGGTCGAACGCGGACCCCGCGCCTGCAGCTTCTGCCTCATGTGCGTCGGGAAAGTGACTTACCTGTTGTCTCTCCAAAGTTGAGCGACACCGCGAGGGTCGATTCTCTAGAAAGTGGCTCTATGACAGCGGCTCCCAGTTGTAAGTAGGCTGTCTTGACTCGTTCGCGGTGGAAGAACTTACAGAGATGCTTGGTTAACTGCTTCCGGGCAACTTTCTGTATGAGCTGGTCCTCACGACCTACAAGGGCAACAGTCTCGAATCCAGGTATTCCAGCATGGTTATCCTGTAGCGCAAGATGTCTCGTTCAGAGGTCAAGAAATCCAGGGCGTTGCTAGTGTTACTTACCTGCATCGCCGCCTTGGAAAAGCTAGGCCTCGGGTCATTCCGAATCTCATCCGCAAACTCAGGAGGGAGGATGAGAACCTCACCCCAGTCTGTAATCAATCTGAAGGGCTCATTAGGGAAGAGGTCTCTCAATTTGGCGAGGATCTCTCGGCTAAGCTTCACAAAACTCCTCTTTGCAAAAGGTCAGTTTCCGTTTAGTTGTCTCGTCAACAGATGGTCAGACCGTGGTTTTACCGGTACCGAACAGTGTTTTTGGCGGGTTAGCAAGTGGCACCACTGAGCCCTTGCGGAATTCTGGCCAAGAAAAGCGGATTGCCCATGGGACTAAAGTGCAGATGAATAAAGCGATATAGAAGGGCAAAAGCTGGCTACCAGTGTAGCTGGTAATGATGCTAACGAGACCCATCCTGAGTAGAATGTCTGATTTGTTGAAGAAGGCGTTCACGAACAGGAGCCAAGTCTGATACTCTGTGAGAGGAGGTTGTAATCTCAGTAGAGGACTGGGAGAAATGGATGGACATCAAGAGAGCCCTCACAAGTGAACATTGAAGAGCAGCAATCGACCACCGAGTGCATGGAGCGACGTATAGCATGTCGGCGATATCGCGCAATAGTCCGTCACCTTCTCTATCCGCTTCGCAAGTATGATCCGGACTTAAGAATGACACAGAAGCTGTACTTTCGGCTTTCAGGGACTGCCCCTCCACAGATAGAAACAAAAGCAGGTTACGAGCAAACCCGATGTGCCACGTATCAGATGCTGATGACACAGACAAGTGCCGAAGGCCAATCTATTTCCAAGTTCGATCGAGAAAGATCAGCGAATTGTTGCAACCAACTTCCAAGAAGAAGGTCTAGGTCACCAATCGAACATGCAAGTTGAAATGTACTAGTCCCAGGTGTGCCAGCCCCTGGTATGCCAAGCACAGCCTACGGTACTAAGTTTGCGTGATTGAACTCGGTAGGAACAAAGATGCGGAGAAATAATTGTGGTGGAGACGCCGAACAGAATTCCGCAATGGGGATAGAATGCCGATGTTGTGCCCGACAGATATTACAGTGATAAGGTTGAGGTTTTTTCGACACGTCGATTGCATGCTACGTGATAGTAGCTACAGATCACAAGACATGTACAACTCCGAAAAGGTGATGGGGCCGTGGAACCTAAACGAGCTGAAACAATGAAGTGAACGAGATCATAGACGAATCACTTTTATCGGATTAGAATCGTACCAATACGATTCCTTGTATTCAGGTTGCGATTGGCAGATGCAAAATGTCAAAAAGAGAATGATGGCCGATGCGCAGGAGAGGCGTGCAGTGCTTAAGTCACATTCCTCACTGGCCTATACAGAGTGGCCTTGCTCGCGGATATGCATAACACCCCCCATCTAGAGATAAGGTTCTGGATAGATGCAGGGTAGGCATGCACGTACGTCGTGTGAGCCATCAACTCTGGGGTCGTGCTGTAGCATCGGATGCAACATATCCCGCACAAGTCTCCCCAGATAGATAAGATATTGTGTGACTGTGATGTGATAGCATATCAATGATATATCGAGATAAATAAAGTACACGTGATTGGTTCGATTGGCACACTGTTGATTGATTCATTGATCTGAAACCATCGCTTCTCGACACGTGGTAAGAAAGATCTCGGCCTACTCGCGGTAACACATTGGTTTTTTTTGCTTCTGGACAAGAGAGACTCTATTTGCCTTCTATTCAATATGTCTGATGGACTATCGTTGCTGTTCTGCCCATATGCACTCGGCACTTAGGGTTCAGACCAGGCGTCAATCATACCCGACCATTGAGGCCTGGGTCTTGATACGGGGAAGCCAATGGCCTGTTCTATTGGGTCGGCTATGGACAAAGCACTCTAGAGGCGCTACGCTGCCGGCCCGTCCCAGGGTCGCATAGACACCTGTCACAGAATGATCAGCGGATCCCGTCGCTTAAGGGGATCCAGAACCGATACTGCACTCTAATTAGACAGGGTAGCGGCTGCAGATATTATGGTAGATACGCTTGTGCCGTCACAGCCATAGAATCTCAATAATGCATCCAAAGTCTTCATCCATAGCTCTAGCTACTACAATCTGAACCATACTCACTCCCTCTTATGTTGCCAAATCGTATTCTCCTCCTTGCGACGACTGGACAACTTTGCAGTTGGGTTGGCATTCAGGTTAAGGCCATACTTCCTCGGCTCCATGCTCGACCCCTCAACAGGCTTAAAGTCGTACTTAAGCAGAATGTGAGACAGCGCAATCTTGATCTCCTCAGATGCAAAGAACCGGCCGGGACAGGCATGAAACCCGTACCCAAAACCCATGTGATCCGGAGTTGCGGTCACGAGCTGTGCTTTGCTCTCTTTTCCTGGCTCCAGCCGCATGTTGTAGAAACGGTATCCGTCGAACTTCAGAGGATCCTTGTAGTACTCTGGATCCCAGTGCTAGTGGGCCGATACGAGCGTCAGTTTGTTCTTGGGGAGGATGACGCCATCGGATAATTTCACGTCGTGGGTTGTGAAGCGACGCATGCTTGCTGGCAGTATCCGTTAGCACGTGCTATCACCCCAGGTTAAGGCCGTAATACGTACCAAGGGCTATGGGCTTCAGCCGTTGACTCTCCTTCAAGACGCTGTCCATGAGATTGAGGTTGTACAGCGAGTTCTTTGACCATCCCTGTTTCCCTAAAACTGCAATGACTTCCTTACGCAAGGGCTCGACCAGCTCCGGGTTCTGAGCAATGTCAAACATGACCTGCGTGAAGAAATCAGTAGTACTATGCAAAGCCGCCACAGTGAGCGAGAGCTGCGCACAAGCAGGGTCATACACAGCGCCCTTCTCACTCGCGATGTCATCCAGCCACTCAACAGCATCATTGTAAGTGACTTACTCTCCAGTTCTCTCAGCCTCGGCCTTCTCTGCGCGTCGCCGCTCAAGAAGCGGGTTGATCAGGTCCTTTGCTTCTTGCACTAGGGCTCGGGACTCTGTGCAGTGCGGCAGAAACCACTGGACTACGGGCCGGAGCCACGCTGGCCAGAGGCGCAGTTCCTCTACTGCGTAGAAGGCGATGACGGCGTACGTAGACGTAATTCGAAGCCATTGGGGGTTTCGACACTTTTCCTTGCCGAGAAATACGCGAGAGGTGATGCGGGCCATGAGCTTTATGTTTGCATCTTTGGCGGTGATGTCGTGCCATTCTGTGACGCTGGTTTAGTTGTTGACTCGCTTGCAAGCAGCGCATGGATCATACCTGGGCTGTCTGTGTACACATCTTTCAAAACCAAGGCACACTCTTCGGAGACTGCTCCCGTCACCAGAGTCAACTGGTGAGTCAACTGATGTCGCGCGACGAGCTTCATGATGTGGCTCTCGTTAGTACCCTCTCTGAAACCCTCAAAACCCGGGAGGTGAGCATAAAACCGCTGTTCCCAACTATCAGCTATATTTTCTATTCATGGATTACCAACTCCTCACCTTGAATGCTGCCATGGTGAAGCTAAGCTGTTCGTTATTGCGAACCTCGTAGGCGTACTTTGGTGGCAGAATGTGCAGCTCGCCAACATCGCCCATGATACGGAATGGCTTATCAGGACTCATCTTGAGGCCTTTCTCTAGAAGCTGTCGAGCCCCAAAGGCAAAGTCCCTCTTGGCGCGGACGTCTGAGAGTTCGCCAAACTTTCTGCCGTACAGCTTAGGCTAAAGATTATACATTTATAGAGTCTCACTAGTCTTGGAGTCAGATGCAACATATCACCGTTACATTCTTTTGTTACGTGCGTCTTCATACACCATCATCTGACAATTGTCTCTCGAATCAAATTATTCTATCACAGTTATCAACCTTGTCACGATGCCTCATCAACATACTCCTCTTGAGTCGCCAGCTGGCAAAAATGTCACTGCTACCATAGCCTACCACAGCGGACCGGCTCTTCCGACCTCCCCAATCGCTGGTGTCACTACGCTCCAAGACTGCACCCAGCAGGTCGTAGCAGTGACTGATATCCGCCCTTCAGTCTCTTCCTTCACTCTAGATGGCAACGGGTTCCAGGTGGTCAAACATACATCGGCGGTAAGCTCTCCGTCGTATGGTCACTCGTCGTGGACAGACTCAGTCGTTCGCAAGGAAGTGTATGACCCTGAGATCATTGAGCTGGCAAAGTCTCTCACTGGAGCCAAAAAGGTCATTATTCTGCTTGCTTCGTCTCGGAATGTTCCGTTCAAGGAGCCGGAGCTCGCCCCTCCCTACCCCATGCCCGCCAAGTCGAACAGCGGCTGCAAGGAAGAGGGATTCAATCCAGCTCATGAGCTCTCTACTACAAGGGCCAAAGGATTCCACAAAGGCGAAGAGGAAGGCCCAGTGCGAAAACCCCATAAGGACTGGGGTCCCTCCGGTGCGTGGAACACTCTTCGAAACTGGAGCCAAGAGCTCATTGAAGAGGCTGGCAATATCATCAAGGCTGGCGACGAGGCTGCAAAGCTGCCAGGGGGCAGAGCGAAGAACTACCAAGGCAGACGATGGGCCCTCTACACTACCTGGCGTCCACTGAGACCTGTCAAGCGGGATCCCATGGCCTATGTAGACTACTGGACAGCTGATGAGGAGGATGGCGTGAGCTTCTGGCGTAACCCGCCAGGAGTGCATGGGACGTTTGAGGCCGATGTACTGCTGATTAAGGCTAATCCAAAGCATAAGTGGTACTGGATCAGTGATCAGACTCCAGATGAGGTTCTCCTTATGAAGATCATGGACACCGAGAGTGAGAAGGACGGGAGTGACATAGCGGGAGGGGTTCACCACTGCTTGTTTCATCTCCCGGGAACGGAGAAGGAAGAAGTGAGGGAGAGTATCGAGACCAAGTTCATTGCATTCTGGTAGTTACCGTTTGTCTATATAATTGCTGTCTTATAATTAATTCTACGTGGTTATTATGAGATGACTTTGAGGTTCGATTACCAATTACTATAATCTATGTTGATGCCTAATGCCATGCAATAATATTCTATTTCAGTTACATACTCCTCTGAATCTTCCCATGTTCCAGGTGCTGATTCGCGAATCAGCCTCTTCCGTTTCCTCCTGACATATGGGCGAGCCTCACTCCATTTAAAACAGTATCGTTGTTCCAAATGCGCTCCTCATCATCATCAGTGACCGAAGCATCTGGCACCGAGCCGGGACTCAGGTCGACAGTACATTCTGGTCTTTCGGCAAGACTACTCCTACCAAGAATGAACCGACCAAACCATGGTAAGACCTCAAAGAGTTGGAAGTGGATTAGATCCTTCTTCGGCTCATTGAATACATATCCCAGAGATTCAAGAGGCACGCCGCTTGTTTCCTCCATCAGGAGAAAGATGAGAACAAAGGCAACGACGTTCAAGCCAGCAAACACCCCAAGCGTTCCCCCAAATCTAATGCCAGCGACCAGTAGGGGTTGCAGCCATGCCAGGAGGCCAGCGAATAGAAGGTTGATGGATATTGCAAGCGATGCGCCCTGTTATGGATGTTGGTTATTTGTCTTCGTTTGCACCAGAAAGCCAACTTACGGTGTCACGAAAGACCAAGGGAAAGCTCTCGGCAGCTAACACGAACGGCACTGGCCCCATTCCTGGACTATAAAATACTGTGTGAACTGTTATAAGTGTAAGCGATACTCTCTCAGGCACAGGACGCTTATAGCATACAGTAGATCCAGAAGGCTACCAGTCCGTTTCTCACATCCTCATTTGCCGTATTGAAGCTTGTAGCCGCTGCCATCAAGGTTAAGGCCATACCTGGGATTGTGAAGAGTAGAACCTTCCTTCTTCCCAGAACGTCTATGGAGTGGATGGCGGGTAAGCAGAATAAGAAGTTCAACAGACCAAAGATCAAGTTATACAGCATAGCCTTGGAGATTTCATCTTCTGTTGGCTGATTGCCTGGACTAATACCTGCAAGTGTTGTCCCACCATAGAACGCCATGAGGTTAACTAAATAGTGTCAATGAGGTCAAGGTGTTCAAACAGGTCGATCGACTCACTTCCAGAAAGTTGCTGCGACAAAGCCACAATCCCTGTTGTAATAGCTGCATTCCGAAGCCGATCGACTTTCAAGATCTTCCAGTATTGTCGCACGTAATGACTGACAGCTCCAACTACTGGCGTTCGAGGTTTTGGGGCGGCCTTGGTGCTATCGTATCCTTCGTTTTCGAACTCGCTATCTATTCCCTTGTACGTCAAGTACAAGTCTCTGACTGCTTGTAGCTGTGACCTCTTGTATCAGATGTTGTTCAATGGTGCAGGTCATGAAGGGGGACGAAGGGGTAAACCAAAAGAGATGTGCACAAGTGTTTTGACCGACCTTCGTGTTGCGCAATCGCAGCAACGAGGCATATGCCTTTTCAGGGCTATACTTTCTCGACCCTGGCATCAGGTAGTAGCGGAATGACTCGGGGCATTTGGCCACAGTATACATGAGCATAAGCGCAAACACTGCTGGAGAGGCCAGAATCAAGCGGAGCTTTAGATTCTTGTCGTCAATCTGGTTCAAACAAATATTGACAATAAAAGACATCATGATGCCAAAAGAGACCCTAACAAGCAAGCCTCTCAGTCATAATATGAACGAGATGTTGGAGAGGGTAGACCTACCATAGCTGCCATAACAGAACTGAAGAGCCTCTCCACGAGCCAACTGCCGTTTCCGCTGCGAGGATGGGGGTGCTAGTAGCCTTCAAGCCCATGCCGACACCGCCGATCAATCTGATGCTCCCAAGAACGAGCCACGCATCTTCATTTAGCGTAATGCAAGCCGAGCCAACGGATGCCGCAAAAATGAGAAACGAGGCAACAATGATGACGCCACGGCGACCAAACAGTGAACTCATCGGTGCAGCCAGGGGACATCCTCTGTTACTGTTAGCTACCAAGACAAGAATTGCGAGAGAACTCTACCTACATAACAGCAGCGCTGAAGTAAACAGCTGCGTTGGCATAAGCGAACTGGGAGTTGACAGGGTGCTGCCCAGACTTAAGCCACTGATCAGCAAACAGATTTGCACCGTTCTGACTACTCTGTACAAAGCCTTGGAGAAAAGCACTCAGGCTGACGGTGAAGATGACCATCCACATCCCGTTCTCAGAGAACGAATGGTCAATCTCGTTGATCAGAGCGCGTTTCTCGGCGGCATTGAGGGGTATGACGGTGTCTGTAGTGCCGCCGCTATCTGGGCTGCCCTTTCGAACCGCTTCGCGTATGGCATTCTCGATGTTGTCCTTTTGCTGCCACGCCGCGGCTGCATCTTGGACTTCTCGCTCGGTGGGATAGGGTCGCAGGCCGGTTAGAGTTTGAGAAGTATCTTGATAGAACTTTCGGACATCCGCGTGGAGCTCCCTCTCTGTCATGTTGGCTGTTACAGTCAGCGATGGTCAGTCTAAGAATCGTAATGAGAGGGGCAATGGCCATGTTTACCTAGAGCATTGTGATAGCGACGTGGCCGTCTTAGAGATACCATGCTGGGCCGTGAGCTCAACGGTATGGTGGAGTAAGTAAAGGTGCTCGTGATGTCAAGGATGGAAGAACAAAAGTTGTGGTGTCGATGAATCGCTTCACGCGCAGAGAGAAGGATAGTGAGTGATTAGACCTTGCCTTCGATTTGGGAAACTTCTGCTTTTAAGCTCATAGCTTCATTCCAATTTCAAGCCGACAGATCTTTTTGGTTCCTGTCGTCGGCACAGATGCAATGAGGCTCTGCCTTGCCGCTTCTCCTCTAAGCGCTCTCCTGTCTGCCTTAGAGGGCATGCGTTTCACCGCGACCGCCACAGCTGATAGCTGGAAGCTGAAAACCTGACCGGTGAAAGCAAAGCCTCGATAGTTTAGAAGTGAAATTACAATAATGGCCAATAAGGACCCCTCACGAGCCGCGGTGGATACAACCTGAAACAAGGCTCTGGCGTTGTGCAACCCCAACGAGTCATCCAGACGACTGGTCGCATACCAAGACGGTCTAGAGAGCTATTTCTGGGGTCTTGGCCTTTGAAAATCAGGCTCTGAGCAAGCAAACATTTCAGCCACAGAAGACTTCTCGTGTCGCCTTGTACGCCTTGTTTATTTTGAGAGCAATCTATATGTCATAGTATCCCCGCGTTTTGTGTGCAAGGCCTGTGCTTCCAACCCGCTTTCGTCCCCAGGATTTCCCCAGGTTCTCACCTCATCTCATCCCTCTCATCTTCTCTTCCATCTACTAGACCGCTCTTGCTCTATTCTCCCGATTCCAAATTTCTCCGCTAGTTTGCATAACACTATACTCGGTTCAAGCCCGTATCGATAGGGCACTTCCACTCGGACAATTTCCATGTCGTCGCCTTTGGACGCGGCGGGGCTAGCCATTGCCACTACCGAGCTTTGCCGTAGCCTAGCTACTGGGCTTTACTTTCTCATTCGGGAAATTAGAGACGCTAGTAAGGATGCTGGTGAGTTCCCATAAGGCGATCACTGGAGCATTGTGAGAAGGTTGAGAGCTATGATCAAGCTAATGTTTGCGATATAGAGATAATGCAAGACACTCTTGCTGCTCTTCATACTCGCCTTGACCAGGTCCGGGCATTGTTTGATGCAAACGTACCGCAATCACTGTTAGAGAAAGACTATCGTAATTCAATTGACAGGGCTCTTGAGAACATCCACCGAGACCTCTCATTACTAACTAGCAAGCTTCATATTGACGTAATACTGGAGGCAAAAGGATCCAAAAGGCTTGAGGCTTGGTATGTTCTTCAAAGAAAGTTCCAAAGCGATGACATTAGGAATATCAAGGAACGGCTTGCTGGCTCCGAAGAGCTTCTGCAGTCACACTTCGAGATGCTGTCAATGTAGGTTTGGATACGATCTTCTGGAGGAAATCAGATGTTGACCTTAAGCAGCTACATCAGTTACAGGACGCGAGATGAAGTCACCGATTTCAAGGCCTTCGTGAGACCAATCCTCGAAAAGCTGCTCTTTCACGCAACACTCACGGAGGAGCGTCAAAGGTACCAAGCCGCTGAGTCACGTTCCATCAAACAACTGCAACATGTCACAAATGCACTTGGCACCAGCAACACCTTTCCTGGAGAGGAATCTGACTTTGAGTACCATGATGCATTCAAGACATGGAAGGACAAATCTAAGGCCATGATCATGTCAATTGCTGATCCACCGTGGCATCAAGTATCAAACTCGAACTACGTCCCATCTGTTCGGAATGAGAGCCGCGACGGTGCAAGCATTTTACCTACTGTTCGCGATTTCAGAGAAAATAATGGAGCGTCCCCATCCTGGAGGGTTACCCCGAGTCTTTCGCATGTCGAGGAGATACTGGATGAGTCTCTCCACCAAGACGTGACAGAAGATCTTATCGATTGGTGCAAAGAACAAGGTTTTCCCGTCAATGTTTCCAATTTCAGGTACGATCTCATCTGGGAGACGGCTCCCGTCGCGCTCAAAGGTACTTCACCTATGCATCAAGCTATCAAGACAAACAATATGCTTGTGTTGGAGAAGATGTTATCCCGGGATTGCAATATGGAGGTACGCTTGGAAGACGGGAGCCAGGGCCCAACGCCCTTCCTCCTGGCATGTTCTGAGCTGAACGCCGCTGCGGTCAATCTCCTTCTTACCAAAGGTGCGAAGGCTGATGCGACCGATCGTACGGGTAAGACGGGTCTTCACTTGTGCCAGAGCTCGAAATTTGAGGGAAGACGCGTCGCAAAGCTTCTTCTTGGTGACTCAAGGGCTGAGGCCCTGGATGTCAATGCCCAAGATCAATTTGGCATGACTGCCGCACACATAGCTGCTCGAGTTGGAGATGTGAAAATGCTGGAGTACCTGTTGCTAGATCAATATGGCAAAAAGGTTGCCGACGCCAACGCACAGCAGCAAGATGGGTCGACGCCACTAATGGTCGCCCTGAAATCCAACATAGCCAACAAGAAACAAGTCATCGATGTGCTATCGAGATACAGCGACTTGAGGGTCAAGAACAAGAACGGCGAAGATGCTAAGGAAGTGGCCGCGAAACATAGCCCAAAAGACGTTCGCAAGCACTTGCTCGCTCGCATGGATCAAGACAACACAAGGTCTCGGCGGATAAGCGAATCTACAACGGTTGTCTCGGGGATTTCAGTACAAATGAGCGAGGAGTCGTGCAGTGGCTGTAGGCGACACTGTCCTCAATTGAAGGACTGCAAGCTCAGTATCGGGGATTCGGCGTTTTCGCAGGATTGGAAAAGGTCACTGAGGAAGTACTCGAGTGATCAGTCTAGTATAGCAATGGGCAGTAGTTCAAGTATACGGCAGGCTCGATAATGTTACTTGTCTTTCTACTCTCATTTATGCAACAGTCAATAAAGTTGATGCACGTCGAATCTTAATTGTAGCCATTACTATGACACTCACACCCTGGCCAGACTCAGGAAGCCACTTGAGGGTCAGTTCTTGGTCCACATCGTGCTTTATCACATCAAACTAGTTAGTCGCGAGCTTCCCTACACCACTACCAAATTAATTCCGTATGGCATCAGAGGTCCGGTTATTAACCTCGCGTTTTGAGTTATTACCAAGCCGAGCGCGAGCTGACAAACACGCGATAGTGCTTCTCCGAGGACAATTTCGTGGTATGTGATTGGTCCGGATGCCGCTGATGCCGCAATGGCCAGGTTTTTGGTGTTGCTTTACATGCAAGCTGACATCGGGTATCCGGGTAATCGACACACGGGAAACCGTTGAGTGGCGTTTTTCGCTGACTGGCTTCGGGTATGACACTTGCAGAGATACAGGTTCCGGAACCAGACGGAGATAGTATAATTCTGGTTGTTAATTCTTGCAAGCCACTACAGTATTTATATACTGCTTCCTCGCAGTCGCTTTCCTCAAACATCTGATCAAATATCAGCTCCAGTATCCAACAACATCGCGATATATCCGATAACACTAAGTTTCTGTGCTGATTGGAACTCTCCGTCAGAAGCCTCAACTTAAAATAACACGTCTACACTATATCCTTATTTTAAAATGACATCATCTAATCTCCCAGCTACAATGAAGACTGTCCTTCAGCCAGATAAGCACTCCCACAAACTCATCCTCTCATCTCAGCAACCCGTCCCTACCCCCAGCCATCCTCAGGACGTCCTCGTCAAAGTTCATGCTACCTGTCCCTGCAAGGGCGAACTCGACTGGGCCCTCTGGGCACCCGAGTTCATCGGTGACAAGATCCCCATTCCCGGCCAAGACCTTGCAGGGACAGTCGTCTCAGCCCCAGAGAACAGCGGCTTCAAGCCCGACGACGAAGTCTACGCTCGTATTGAAGCAAACCGCCCTGGTGCAGCTGCAGAATATGTCCTCGCCCGCGTCTCTGAGCTTGCGATTAGACCTAAGAACTTGACTTGGGCTGAAACTGCGGCGAGTCCTATTAGTGCACTTACTGCATATCAGGGATTGTTCCCTAGGGGAGGTTTGGATCCCAAGGCACTTGCGGGGGATGAAGCTGCGCGGGAGAGGAACGGCAAGGTCCGAGTTCTTATCAATGGTGCTGCTGGGGGAGTGGGCAGCTGGGCTGTACAGCTTGCTCGCCTGGCTGGAGTCAAGACTATTGCGGGAGTTGTTGGAACACAGAATATCGATTTCGTTCGGCAACTTGGTGCGACTGAGACCATCGACTACAAGAAGCAGAGTATTGGGGAGTGGGCTAACCAAGATCCCTCGTCTCGACAATTCGACCTTGTCTTTGATTGTATTGGCTTGCCTTCTCTGTCTCAGACGTGGTATGCAGTTCGGGAGGGAGGAACACTTGTCAGTGTCTGTGCTCCACCAGAGCAGAATCGTCCGGAAGATGTCAAGAAGGAGGTCAACAGCATCTTCTTTGTCATTGACCCGGTCGGCAAGGATCTAGAAGTCATCACCAAACTTCTGGAGGCTGGCCAGATTAAGCCGCACATTGATAGCGTGGTTGGTCTCGACGACTTTGAGGAGGCTTGGGAGAAGGTTGAGTCGGGTAGAACTAAGGGAAAGGTTGTCGTTATGGTGATGAAGGACGAATAGTAGGATGGTCATTGGTGTTGCATTTCATCGTGTACTTAGCTATAGATCTCTTCTCATAATATCTATTTCCATCACCCAGAGTGCTTCACCCAGTAAGCCTGAGGATTGCACCAGCCCTTAAGACCGACCTCTCCCCAATCCATGCCGATACCGCTCTGTTTATGCCCCCCAAACGGAACGTTCGGCGCAACTTCGAAATGCGTGTTGACCCAAACGCTTCCCGCTTCCAACAGTTCGGCCATTCGTCGAGCACGAGCGACGTCTTTACTCCAGACAGACGCTCCAAGACCATAGTCTGATGCATTAGCCCTGGCTATGACATCGTCTTCCGATTGCCACTTCATAACAGGTACTATTGGACCAAACGGTTCCATTTGTACGATTTCTGAGTCCTCGGGTGGGTTATCAACAAGAACAGGTGGTACAAAGTACCCCTTTTCCGATGTTGCAGGTAATGCGCTTCCAAAGGCACACTTCCAGCCTTGCTTATCGATCCGCTCATAGAGACGCTGGAGCTTCTCGTACTGCATCTTATTCTGGATAGGTCCGAAGAAGGCTTCAGGGTCAGAGAAGTCGCCAGTTTTGAGGGCTTGTAGGAACTTGATAACTTCGGAAACAAATTTGTCGTAGATACTTTCATGGACGTACATACGCTTGATGTTCATGCAGATTTGGCCGCTGTGGACATAAGCCAGAAATGCGACCTATCAACTGGTTAGTAAACCTTTTGTCATCGGGTAAGGTGTAGAGAAACACACCTTTCCAGCCACTCCAGGGATGTCAACATCCTCACAAACAATCGCAGCATCGTTGCCGCCCAACTCAAGAGTGACGCGCTTCAATGTAGCAGCACAAGCCGCCATGATCTTCTTACCCGTCTCGGTGGAGCCCGTAAAGCTGACCTTGGCTACATCAGGATGAGCAGTCAGCATAGGTCCAAGGTCATCACCGCCGCTCAGGGCCTGGAATACGCCGGTAGGCAGGACTTTGGCTCCGATCTCTGCAAGCTTAAGGGCAGAGTAGGGAGTATATGGCGAAGGCTTCCATATAAACGTGTTGCCTGCCAGCATGGCAGGGTATGCTTTCCCAATGCCGAGCAACATGGGGAAGTTCCATGGAACGATGCCGACGCCGACTCCGAGAGGAACGTAGCGCACAACGGCTGTTCTCTGCGCATACTATTAGTCTCCCTTTTCCAATGATGAATAATCTGGGAACTTACATCTTCATTATCCTCAGGCTTATCCTCCCCGATCCTAAGCTTCGGAGTCTCTCGAACATGCTCCATAACAAGCATAAGCTCAAAGCCACCAGCCTGCGGAGGTTTACCAGCTTCCCGGCCTAGAAGGTCAATGAACTCTTGCTTATGTGCTTCGATAGCATCTGCGAACTTGACGAGGTAGTTGGCACGCTCACCCCATGATAGCTTTCGCCAGGCAGGATAAGCTGCTTTCGCAGCGCTTACAGCTCGATCAACGTCATCTTGGGTTGATGCGGGTGACTCCCAGAGAGGCTCTTCTGTGCTAGGGCAGATACCATGTCGGGTTTCTGAAGTGAGGCTTAACTGGTTGTTTATGACGTTCTGGAAAGTCTTTGATAAGAGTCAGAGAGCTATAGATTTATCTAGAGGGAATCATGCGTGCCTGAAAGTCAACTTTCTGCTCATCGGGAAAAATCATGGTCACAAGTTGAGGTCAATGCAAGGTAACTGATGAGAAGCAGCAGTCGTCACTCAGTGAGCGACCATATCGAATATTTATCCCTCAGACTCTCAGTCAGGCAGTCATCTTCCTTCTGGGTAGACTTAACTCCATCTCGAGTCGGATTATAACACCTTAGCCAATGGTTACTGCTCATGAGCCTGTACCCATGCTGTTGGAATAAGCACAATGTCAGATATGTTGCATCTTCAATGCCAATGTGGATTAGGGCTGACGACACGACAGGAATAGCTCCACAACATACAGACGGCTCGCCAATGGATGTTATTCAACAAAAGTACCTAGTTGAGTAAGCGACTGATTTGGTAATGTCGCCCGACCCTACATTATCCTGAGACCATGGATGGGAATCACATCTGCTATGAGTCAAGATTCTAGTTCAAGCTCAACGGTGACTGGCCAGTATAAGGACAAACAGACTTCCACTCATCAAGTCACTCTCAGATTTAGCCTTCACAGTCGTCACAACACAAGTATTATATGGCGTAAGTCGTAAGTGCACCAGGGAAGACATATTTATTGTAGTACTAAACAAGTCCGTTGACCTCACACCCCAGCTATTATTCTATGAGTCTATGATTTGGCCCCGAGAGCCCAGCTACCGGCCATCTAAGCGTTGACACGGTCGAAACCCTGCTGCATGGCCTTGAGGTGGCTCCAGTCATGGCTGTCAAGAGCCAGGGCCCAGGCCATGACGCTCTTGATGCCGCGGGTCTTGGCAAGAAGGTTGATCTTCTCAGCGATGAGCTCGGGAGTGTCCCAGGACCAGAAGATGCGGTTGGTGGCATCCCAGTACCACTGTCCTCCGTTGACCTTGTCAGTCTTGCCCTTCTCGAGAGCCTCGTGGAATGAAGCGGAGATATCGACGCCGTCACACTTGCCGTAGGCAGACTGGCAGCCAGCACCGCAGTGGGCAGCAGTATCACCACTATTACATGTTAGCTATTGTGTAGTAACGATTTCAGAAAGACACTTACCACCAGCCGGAAGCAGCACAGCAAGATCCGGTGGCGCACTTGAAGAAAGTGCCAGCACCGCAGGTAGCATCAGGAGTAGAAGTCAAGTTGGTAGGGGCAGAGACAAAGTTGGCAGCCTCGAAAGTCATAGAGCCAGACTTGCCGGTGTCGCTACCATCGGGGTTCTCGAGGAGCTCGGTAGGGCAGCCGATGGGGTTGGTGCACTTGTAGCCCTTCTTGGTGATGAAATATTTGGCATAGAAGGGAATGCCGAGGACGAGCTTGTGGGCAGGGAAGCCGAGGGAGAGATACTTGTCGATGGCACGGGCAGCACCCTGGACGGAGACGTGGTGGGTGGTGTAGTGATCACGGCGGTTCATGAGATCATAGGTCATGACCTGAAGAGGTTAGTGGGAGGTTCCATAAGGCTGAAAGGGAGTGCTTACGTTGACAAAGTCGACGGACTTCTCGATGAGGGGGGTCTCGCTGGGGATGTAGGCAATCATGTCACGCTCAAGACCGGGGACAGCGATGGAGAGCTCCTTGGAGCCGATGAACTTCTTGATCTCCTTGAGGAGCTTGGGGAAGGCCTTGATCTCGTAGGTCTTCTTGGAGTTGACGACCTGCTTGTAGTCGGCGCCGTTACCACCAGGGTACTCCATGTCGATATCTGAACTTATTAGCAAACTTTACATTAAATTTCATGTACAGAGCACATACCAACACAGTCGAAACCGAGTCTATCAAGAGTAGAAGCAACGTTACGAGCGAACCTCTCCCGGCTACGATCGGTCTTGAGACCCGCATCGAAACCAGCATTGTCGCCCCAACCACCAACAGCAAGACAAACCTTGATGTCGTGATCAAACAGAGCGCGAACCTCCTTAAGAGGCTGGAAAGGCTCGTACTTGCCAGCAGGCTCAGTGGTGAAGAGCGAGGAGTTGGCAAAGGACATCATGACGTGGGTGACGCTGTGGGTGACGTCCTTGGAGGGCAGATCCTTGGTGTGCCATTGGTCGTAGTAGATGATGTTGCGCGAACAGCTCGCCTCGGCGACGGCGTAGGCGCTCAGGCCCAGGAGGGTAGAAACGCGCATGATTAGAGAAGAAGAAAAGAGTGACGTTGTTTAAAGGAGTGTATGTATTTGCAAAACAGGAAAAACGAAAGAATGAAGACCGTTGGAGGTTGATGAGCCAAACACAGAAAAAATAGCGCGATGCAGCGGTTTAAATGCGCCCTCGGTCAACGCAGTGCCGCCGTCCCTTTTTGTGAATTAAGTTTAATTAGAAGCTAAAAGTGCATTTTCTAGAAGAGGGAGCGCGTCAGCGTTTCACCGCGTATTACTCTGTATAGAGTTTAATTACCCTTTGAACGCCCCAGGTTTCAAATTTCCACCAGTGAGAGCGCATAGGTCCGGGTTACATAGCCTTAAAGTCTAAAGCGCACAGATCACGGCAATCATGTAGCGTTGGGCTTTTGGTGGTGAGATTGTGTTCGGCATTTGTGAAGCGGTTGGCGCTGACTCGGCGAGCATCCGATCGTTCCAGTGTTTCGGGTCTCGGTGGGATGGGCTGGGGAATAAGCCTTAGGGCCGTGCTGAATGATGCTGTTACTTGACGCGACTTGTCAGATTTTGAGTGGTACACTTGGCTAGATAAGCATATCAGAAGCCACACTGAATGCTATCTCGTGTTTATGCGAACGACTATCTTGAGTGAGTCTTGGCTATTCTGTATACTCATTCTTTATCAGTGTTGGATCAAAATGGGTTGTTTTGAGACCTAACAATTTAGGTTAGTGGTGGAGGCGCCGGATCTGATATTCCGACTAGAACCCCTTCCCATAAGATTGTCATGCCATGTCACGTATGGCACACCGAATCGTAGTGTATAGAACTGAGTTAGGGTTAAATACGAGTTCAAGATGAGATGCTACTCTGTCAATGCCTAATTGGTGGTCATACGACGCTAAGATATTGGACAGACTTACGCCGTAATCAATGCTAACATGTCAGTGACACGTAAAACTAGCGGCCAATATATTATTATGCTTCCTAAATCAAATATGTCTCATGACTCATGAACCACAAACCTCATGTTCCTCAAAGCCTGCTTGAAATGCCATTCTCCCGCTGAATAAACCAGTCAACCGTCGAAGCTACTCCCTCTTCCAACGACACCCTGGGCTTCCAACCCAAAACCCTCTCAGCAAGACTCGTATCTGGCTTCCGCCTGATAGGATCATCTTCCCTCTTGGGCAATAACTTAACAGCAACAGGATCCTCATATCCTGTTTTCTCTGCCACAACGCGAGATATAATATCCGCAATCTCACTAATCTCCATCTCTAAATCACTGCCGATATTAACCGGTCCATGATAATCACTATTCATCAGAGCCTCTAAACCTCGAACACAATCTTTGGCGTGTTGGAAGCATCGTGTTGCGTGTCCATCGCCGAATATCGTAATTGGTTCTCTCTTTAGGGCTGCCATGATGAAGTTGGGAACTGCGCGGCCGTCTTCGGGCTCCATGAATGGGCCGTAGGCGTTGAAGATTCGCGCGATGCGGACTTCGAGACCGTGTTCGGCTTGGTAAGCGTATCCGAGTGCTTCCATGACTCTCTTGCCTTCGTCGTAGCAGGCGCGTGGGCCGAAGCAGTTGACGTTGCCTCGATAGTCTTCGCGCTGGCAAGCGATTTGGGAGTCGCCGTAAACTTCTACAAGGCTATCCGTCAGCATACATATATATTTACTCGCGAAGGGAGAGCTCGTACCTGATGTACTAGCAAGTAGCACTCGAGCGTTATGTTTCAGCGCATAGTCCAAGACATTCGATGCGCCATTGAAGCAAGTTTGCAAGATATCAATCGGCTGAGTCTCAAAATGTACGGGACTCGCAGGGCACGCGAGATGGTAGATTTGCTCGACGTTGTCTATCCACGGCAACGGATCTCGTACATCAGCTCTAGAAAATATTAGCACTGTAATAGGGTGTCGGAGTGAACTAATCGCACTGAATATATCGCACTCGCTTGTCCGATCGGAAATTGTCGAGGGTACTTTGAGATCCCGTCCATAGCGAATCAATCACGACGACTTCGTGGTTCTTCTCGAGAAGCAGCTGGATTAAATTGCAGCCCAGGAACCCAGCGCCCTGTGGATGAGGTTAGCTTCATTTCTGTGTCGCTGCTATAGGCTCGCTTACACCAGTGACGATGATGACCATGCTGAGTATTTGGTAGTTTTCACGACAAAAAAGTAGTATATGGAATCGGTCAATTGGTGATAGCGTCTGGCCCGAGAAGGTATAGCAAGTCCGAGAGTCTGAGATTTAGGAAATTATTGAGACGCAGTCATAAGATATTATCTGTTTCCAAGTCAGACGGGCATCATCGATCCGCCAAAGGTGAGACATCAGCTCTCAGCTAGCAAGGCGTAAGCGAAAATCTTGCCCTTATAAGTTGCCAAGATCCTTTTAGCTCGGTATCTGCCGAGCTGATCCGGCACTATCTACGTCATGTTCACCCTCTTGTGTTCCTCATTGGGAAATCTCTTGTCGCATCCCCGTGTTGCACAGAGCTTCTGACGTATGCGGCGTTGCTCTCTGGGCCAAAAGTGGTTGGGCTGTGACGAAAGAGAGAATGACAGCTGGCGAGGCCTGGTGGGTATATAAGAAGAAAGCTTGGGCTACATGCCAATCAAATGGTGCCTGGGTTTGTATAAATGCTGCAATGCATGCGCGAGGAACTAAGTGATCTTGCTTCTTATCGTTCGCTGCTTGTCAATCCGGGACTTGGACATCACTCCCGTAGCACAAGGTCAGAGGCCATATGACTGACCTGGTTGATATTAGAAATCGACTCAATTATGGGATTATGTATCACAAACCCTCTCGGGGAAGAATGTCTAACAACAAAGCTACCATCTATATCTAGTCTCTTATGTCCTCTACAAAGCCAGAGCAAGAACAAAAAGACCAAGAACCCCAGAGACAAATGTCTTGGTACCAGCGCTAGTAGGAGTAGCAACCGGGGCCTTGGTACCGCTCGCACCTCCAGATGAAGAAGAGTTTCCAGAGCCAGAAGCAGCACACTTGGAAGCACTCTCCTTCAAGACAGTCAGCTCATCACCGACAACACCGCCGTCGCCGTGGATAAAGTTCCAGGAGAGCGCGGTCTCGTTATGAACAGTCAACTTGGCAAAACCAAAGTGAGTCTGGTCAAGGAACATGGTCATGTTGAGACGAGGCTCGCCGTCGAGAACACTGTGGCTCTCGATGTTGCCTGCGGCTCCGTTGACGAGATGGACCATAGACTTGCCAGGGTTGGACTTATAGGTGTTATTGTTGATGATGGAGCCAGAGTCAAGGGTGCCGTTGTGGCCCATGGGCTGAAGACGTTCATACCAGTGAATGTGGCTGCCTAATATTAGTACACAGATCTTCATCGTTGTCGGTTGAGGCATTGACTCACCCGGCAATATAGACATCGACGTTGTTCTTCAACATCAGATCCTCAAACGCGGCACGGAGGTTAACCTGGTACTTGGCCACTTCAGAGCTATACATAGGACGATGGCCCATTACGATAACCCAAGGGGTCTTGCATCGATCAACGCTCTCAAGATCCTTAGCCAACCACTGATACTGCTCGTAGTTCTTGGTATCGTTGTAAGAACCGTGCACAGCACCAAAAGGACCAGCATCAGTGACATAAGTCTCATTCGCCTTAGGATGCGTCTCGTCACCCTTAAGATCCGCAGCAAACGGCTTCTCAGGACTGTTGGCATAATCGGTCTCTGTGTTGATGGACACAAAGTGAGCTAGACCGTAGTCAAACGAGTACCAGAAGTTGCCAACACCGCCAGACTTGTCACCAGCCATATGGAAGCGGTTCTGGAAAGCGGTGAAGTTGCGCTGCGAAGGGGGGCAGGAGTAGTAGTTAAGCGTCATGTTAGCCTGGGTAGCATTGCTCTTGTCGTTGTCGAGATACGCAGAGAGGGTGTTGTTGCCACCGTCGAACTCGGCGCAAGTGGTTTCGTGGTTACCGGGGAGAACCATGTAGGGAATCTTGAGGGTGATGCTGTTGAGCCACTGCTGCCAGAGATCCCAGTTCGACTCATACAAAACACTCATATCACCGCCACGGGGACTTCCCTGGTTAGCAACCTCGCCCTTGGGGAGAGGAGTTTTGTAGTCATCGGGGATAGGACCGCCGCCGGGAAGACTGGTCGAAGTTCCGTTGTAGCAAACAGGCCAGTCATCCTCGCAGGGCAGAATGCCCGAGAACCAATCATCAGCATAGCTCAGATCACCACCGTGCCAGGCAAACGCAGCGCCGTCGGAAACAGCCTTGTTGAGATACTTGTAAGTACCAGCGGCGTTAGTATAGCCCATATCGTTGAGAACAGCGATGGTGAACTCTGACTTGTCACCTGCTTCACGAGCGGTAGTGAAGCTCAGAACATCAGATTTGGTGGTGCCATTGGCAGCGGGGATTTGATAGTAGTAAGTCTTGCCAGGCTTGAGGTCACTGATCTGAACATCGTGGAAGAACTGATTACACTGTGTAACAGCCTTGACAGCAGAACAAGGAGGAGTGCGATCGTAGCTAGAGAAACGTAAGCCAATGACGATCCGACGCGCAGACAAATCGGGTAAACCCCTGCGCCAAGACACGGGAACTTACGTAGTAGTCGAACCAGTAGCTTTGTTCTTCAACTCAGACGCGCTCGTTCCCCAATGAACAGCGGGCGCAGCACCGAGGCCAAAGGGCGTCTGGAAGTGAATGTTGATGCCGCCGGGAGTATACGACGTCGAAATAACATTGACGTTGTTGCTGGGATTTGAAGAGCTGGGCTTCACGGCTGGAGGTTCAACGAGACGAGGGAAGCCTTTTCCATTGCCGTTGACGGTGGGATCGACCCAATCGCCGACAGGAACTGCTGGGCCCTTGTAGGGATACTTTTCATCGACGACTGGCTTTGAGAGAGCGGGTGTCGTGAGGAGAGCGGCCAGGAGGCTGGGGGCAGCGAGGGACTTCATGATGAACCGAGGATACCTGGCGAGTCGGTAATGAGAACGGTAAAGAATCTACACCTGTCATCATGTTTCGGTTCAAATGCAACCTTGGTATATATAATTCCTATCATCGCGGAACTCCCCATCTGATCGGAACTCAGCTGCCGGATCGTCATCTCAAACCCATCACCTCCTCCAAAACCATTAACAACAATCGGATCTGACGGCTCTCGCCGGTAGCAGTAACAAGTCTAGCTTCACCCTTACCCCTGTGAATCTACGCTTTTGATCCAATCAAGGCTGATTGCGATGAAACGTGATAAGCAAGCTAAGATAAGCTTCTAGCAAAAAGACTCGGCCGACGATAACGGATTCAGCTTAAAGCCTCGCATTAATGTATTGAATGCGATAAAGCCAATGTGTTGGAGGGCCGCTTCCACGTGGTAAAGAGCATTGTTGGGTTTTCTCATTTGTTGATGGGTTGGACTCCATAAATCACGGCTTTTCGGCAGAAGAGATGTTGGTAATTTACGCGTGTTTATTGGTTGGTTGCATAGCGTCCCCCGCATATGTGTTCAGATCCCTGTTTGGTTCGTTCAAAAGTGCCAACCAGGTTTCTAGCAGGCTAAAAGAAAACGCTAACATATATTCACTATTAGTCCCGCCTCTGAGGTTAAGACCTTTCTGTCACCACTCTTCAATTATCAACCACGTTCTTTATGACCTGCCAGAACTGTTTCTAGAGAGAAGCTAAGATATGTATCTTATCAGAGTGAAATCTCACTATCGAGATATACGTTCCTTACAAGATTGCGGACAGATACCTGTTTAGTGCCAAGGGACAATGCTTTTCAAAGATAGTCAGCTACCCTGCACCTAGCACCACAGATGCCCTCATTTGCCACACCAATAACGTGCCATCATATCTCAATATGACATTTAGTACTACTCTTTTTTTTTTTCTTCTTTTTTCTTCTTTTTTTCTCGGAAAGAAATGCCTGTCACGATTTCGTGGTAAAGCGATCAATTTAGATTCAGTACTCGGAGATTCAACCAAAACTATCTGTACATACAGCCCTGTAGATCAAAATACCCATATGATGGAGGCTTACATACAAGTAACAGCCAATACACCATCGAAGCTGCAAACCTCCTGGCGGGTATCATATTGCTTTCCCTTCCGCGAACTTTCGCAGACTAATGAGCTAAGCGATATCAAGACCGGACCAACGGGAACGCACAGATCTGTCCACGGAAAATATTCTTCCCTGCCAATTACAGCTCCCTCTGAAAGCTTCACTCTATGATCTGCATGCCGCAATCATGGCATCTCCTGCGATCCCCCAGTCCAAAAATGTTATACCCCGCCTCGGACCACCTCCGTCTATCCCTTTCCAGACATTATGCTTAAACAAGATCTTCCGTTGACGTTCCTCAGTCACAAGATCCGCTCCTGATTTGTGGGATGAGGAAACAAGGTTGCGTCTAGGATCTGAAACGTGGATTTTAGTAGATATAAATAGTCCGTTGTTCGCTTTGTGAAACTTGCAAGACTGAATAAATTGTCTTGGCAGGCGATTCAGCTTATAGTGTTTTCCCGTTGAGTCTTGTATCATGCTGTCCAAACTTCTTGTTGCTGCCATGGGTAGCGTCTTGGTTCAGAGCGCTGCAGTGCACGCAGTGTCAAGCATAAGCTATCTCTTCACCTTGTGAGTCAGCAAACGATGCATCTGCGAAATACAATTGACATTGACATATCTTAGTGGCGACTCATACTCACAGACAGGATTCGACCCCAACGGCGCAAAGCCCTCTGCCGCAAACCCACTCGGCAATCCCCCGTTCCCCGGGTGGACAGCAGCCGGCGGAGCAAACTGGGTTGGCGACATTGTCAAAGAACAAAACAACTCGCTCGTTCTGTCATACAACTTTGCGTATGGAGGCGCCACAGTCGATGCTAATATCGTCAAGCCCTATGCTAGCACTGTCTTAAGCTTTGTCGACCAGGTCAACCAGTTCTCCAACTCTGTTGGCAAGCATCCAGCTGGGACCTCATGGACAGCGCAGAATACTATTGCAGGAGTTTGGATCGGCGTTAATGACGTTGGAAACTCTTTCTATCTGCAAGATTCAGATGCAGTGGTTGAGAAGGCTACTACGAGATACTTTGAGTTGCTGCAGGCTCTATACAAGGCTGGCCTCCGTAAATTCGTCCTGCTCAGCGTTCCACGTAAGTCATTTGAGACTAGTGTTCTGAAGCTTCCTTACTAACGATGTATGTAGCAACCGAGTTGACACCACTGATGATCCAACAAGGTGCCGACTCAAACGCTCTTCTCGTTAAGGCAATTAAGCTCTACAACAGCAAGTTGGCCTTAAAGCTCAGTGCTTTCAAGAAAGCCAACTCTGGTGTCAAGACGCTTCTCGTTGATACATCTGTGTCCTTCAAGAAGGCCATCAACAACCCCAAGGCCTACGGCGCTCCTGATGCGACTTGCTACAACAGTGATGGAAAATCATGCGTGAGTAACCTCCCTCGAGTGAAGACTCTTTATACTGATATTTGATAGCTATGGTTCAATGACTATCACCCTGGAATTGCTATCAACCAGCTGGTGGCTGAACAGGTAGCGAATGAACTCAAGTCTAATGGCTTCGGATGGTAAATTGACCAAGACTGAGGCTGGTTTCTGTCAGGCAGATGGTGTTCTGAAGTTTATCTGTGAAAATGGGTTATTAGTTTAAGAGACACTAATTAAGTGCATTTTAACTATTCTATCAGAAGCATGAGTTATGTATCACAGGTCATAAGCTATAAGCCCATTATTTGATGTAACTTGACCTGTGTAATGTGCACAAGAACCCTCCCGGTTGATGATTATTTGCCTTCCTCCTGTGCCTACTAATTATTACTTGGGCTCATAGTAATTGAAATTGCAGTCATGCATCGAATGCCAATTTAATTTCAGAGGAATCTTTTCCATTATTCAATATGAATTACTACTGTAACTTAGAAGATCTATACATTTCTCTCTCTATTCGCGTCCCCCCCAATCGTTTACAGGGCTTACTAGTCCTGTCTAGTGACTCCTCTATTTGGCGCAGATGGTGGCAGTAATAGTAGCAGGCTGAGGGCAGCCGTAGACCTTCTTCATGCTGGGAGTGCTGTAGCAAGAAGCATCGCCAGCAGCGCAGTCGAACTCCTTGCATCCCTTACCGGTGGTGAGGATGTTGTGCTTGTTGGCGAAGGGGTTGCCCCATTGACTAGACATGTCAGTATAATTTTATAAAGCGGTGAACAGGTACTTGAACTTACGTGCTGAACTCGTAGTAAACGTAGTTGGGCTTGGAGGTGGAGGAGTAGCCGAAGAAGAGAGGGTTGGAAAGAGTCTTGGTAGTGGCAATCTTGACGGTCTATGGCAATGTTGTTAGTTTCACAGGTCCAGCTTGGAAATGATAAAGAAGGGGGACGAACCGAGCCAGTAGAGCGAAGGTTCTCAGAGAAGGTCTTTCCGGGCTTGAGGGCCACAAGAGGTCCGGGAGCACCACCGTTATAAGGCCAAGACTGAACATAGATGGTGCCAGAGCAGTCGTTCTTGACAACAGCCTGGTTAGCGGCGGCAGCGCTGCCGACAATGGCGGTAAGGGCAGTGAGGATGCTGAACTTCATTTTGAAGAGTGAGAAGATATCTTTTGAGATGTGAGAGTCTTGTAGATGAGAGAAAGTGATGTAGAATGATGGTTGAGAATAAGCTGAATAACAGCCACTATTTATACAAAATGGGTAAACGTTGGACGTTGCGGTGAAAACCAATAAAGTTGAATACGAGCCGGCATAGACTTGTGGCGTTCTACTAAAGGCTATACGGGCGATTATCTGTTCGTATCGAATCATCTTGTGACGAGAATAGACCAGAGCTAGATCGCGTAGCTATCCCGAAAGCGTCGACCTGAACTAACCGTGCCGAGGGCCCGAGGCTTCCGCCCTAACACTAAATTCCCCAATCCGGAGAGCTACAGCTGAAATGCTAGAGTTTGGGGCAAGCTTTGAGAGTCTAGAACACATGGCGAAGGGCTAAAAATAGACCAAAGTGTATTAAGATTACATTAAAGGGCTAGGTAATAATATGCATGTCTCATAAAGAAGCGGCAGAATGGCATTTTCTGTGTATCTCATTCTCTTAGAGTTGCATCGCTGTCACTTGGTCTGCCGTGGCTCCATTCATCGTCTGCGCGTCTCTCTACCACGATCTCTTGTGTAACAACAGTCGTGGCTTTGATACCTCGACTCGGCGAGCTTGGCTCCAACGGACTCTGCGATGCTGCCTCATCGCCATGATTCTGTCCCTGCTCAGCTTTAATACTGACACTGACACCAGGGTATGTTCGGTAGTGTTTCTGAGTGATTGATGGAAGAGGTACCTCATCTTTTCGCAAGGTAGATGTATCTTCCATTGAGTCATGGCTAATGTCTTGAGTTCGCCTTCGAGACATGCTACGCAGATTCTGACTACTGCGTGTTCGAGTATAGCCGTACCTCGAAGCAGGGTTGCTTCGGCCGAATGAAGACGCAAAGAGCTTGGGCATGAGCTTGGAGAATAGTGGTCGGAGAGTAGGGAGGCATGAGGAAATAATGGCGAGGGTGACTTCTAGGAATGACCATATCGCGGCGTCGACATTGTCCCAATTGGGATCTTTTGTTGAAGCGGCTGTCTTGAGTGTCCGAATGCGAACAATGGAGATGATGCAAGTCCTGGTCGTGTTAGTAACGCGCGATACAAGTGATTGAGCTACTTACAGGAAACCGATACTGAAGATGGCCAACAGCATAATCTTTTGTTTCTTCGGAAGGTTCAAGCTTCCAATGACTGGCAATGGCATACAGAATACAGTGATGTCTGTGACGAGGTTGAAGCCAGCCATGACGTACCAGACCGTCAGAGGGTCGGTGCAATGTCCGTCGAGAGCCGAGTTCCAGAACTTTGCGACGGGTACACAAATGAGAGTATTGAGGAAAGCGATTGTGATAGTCCATGCGACCATGATGACTAGTCCGTAGAATGTTAAGGCCTGTAAGATGGGTATGGCAAAGACTCGTCGGTATTGAAGAAGGATGCCGATTTTGACGAGACACATGGCGACATTGTATACGATGACGGAAGCATAAAACGCCTAGTAAATGTGAGCAAGAGTTCATGTCATAGAGTGAAAAAGCTGACCTTCATATAAGCAACGTAATTCTCCTTCGACTGCTCCCAAGTATGATGTCCAAGACCATAATTATTCTCTACATCCGCGTCAGCACTCATTCACCCTTCCCACCATTAATTAATAAAAGCTTACCTAGACCAATGGCCACGGCAGCTGCAATTGTAAGGACCTGGGCAGCGGCCATAACTCTATCATCCCAACCGAGAGAATGCAGAACTTTGTATCGCACATAGAGTCGCAATGCGACGGTGATCGTAGAAAGAATGGAGAAAGTGATGAGAATAGCTTGAATCTCGACCGAGCGAGATGAACTATCCGCCGGCATCGAGCGAGTATCCATAGTTAGATGACTTTCGTCAGCCCAACGGAGATACATTGTGCACTCACGATCAAGACAAATTTTAGCATATGTTTAGAGTCATCAGAAACACATTTCTGTCGCGCGGGGGGACCCCAAGGTCTAGTTAAGTATATCACCTCACGAGAGGGGCTCATAGTTCAGCTCTCACAGATTCCGTCTCACTATTGTAAGAGATCGACGAGCTTGAGCTTATAATGCATATCCAATCATCAATATGTCTCAGCGCAACGTCCCCTGTACAGTGGTGATCTAATCGTGCATCTCTTTTCCTCAAGCTGTAATCTCTCCGACCTGATCTGCGGAGGCAATGATACCCTGGACCTGAAGATTACCGCTGATCGCTGTTTTACTGCGCGGTGGTGCACCAACCAGATCGAGGCGTCAACTGCCGCAGCGTGTTGCGGGCGACGTGAGTGTCGGTGCGGCTTGGATTTGCTAACTGCCGATCACAATATGCCATGTGGTTGGAGTGGGGGAGGGCAGGGGTTTGGTGTTGACACTGACAGGCTTACCGAATGTTCCGAGGTTAAAGAGGAGGGGTTTGTAAGGAATTTGTAACGATGAAGACCTTTTTGTTTCGTCGATCAATTGTTAAAATCTCCACTGGTGATATTGCTCTGCTTAGCCTACTCTGTACGGGCCCAACAGGTTGGAAAAGACTGATTGCCAAGCCTTATCCTTGTTGAAATATTGAAATGACCTGCATATCAGATCTCATTTTTGCTTTTTCTTTTGGGCTCACCGCTTCGACTGATTCCTGCCTGACAATCGAGCGACATCGAAATGTCGTGATTATCCGTAATTCCGTGGCGTGTCTTTGGTTTCGAGTTAGATCTGTAACATGGCCGGTGACGAACGAAGATCCCGCTGCAGAGAGTGAGCATATGATCTCAGCCTGACGGGGGACCCTGGTCGATTAATGGTTTGGGCCCGTCAATATGGCACTGAGATGTCAGTCCGCCTCGACGCTATCGTGACATCTGGCATTGACGCAGTAAATAGTCCAATTAGCGTAGGAAGCGATTACTCACGCTATGAGGTATTTGTTCATGACGGCGCGTTGGCCCTCTCGTGACTCGGTTTGAGCTCAGACATACCCTGATAATGAGTCATGACGACTCAGATCAACTAAAACATTTCTTGGTTTCATGGACTCAAAACATTACATGAAACGTTTGGTGATGTTTGGGGTGTAATATACTACCCTATATGTCGTATAATATACGTTCGCTTGCACGATATTTTCTGCAGAGGATTTACTGGGGCCTCTACGCGACGTTGTATTACTTTCCAAACTACTCCATAAATTTAACTAAGTACAGGCGATCTCACATATGCCTGCTCACCGCGTGAATTGCCAATGCGACTCTATATTGCTCCATTTTACAATTAAAAGGCTCCAGTTGAACGTTACATGGTAGTTTTCCCTCGACTGTCGATCCTATGAGGTCACCTTTGGTCTCCTCAAGCCCCCAAGAAACAGTTTCCGAGCAACACCGTTAAGCGATTGAACTTCCCTCGTCATGATGAAACAGTCTCGGACTGGCAACGTTTGGAGTCTTGGCGAAATGCAGCTCTTTGTGAATAGAGTTGGTCGATCAGCGAGTCGCTTGACACGATGCAGATCAGCGACATTTTTGTCGGCGCCACTTACATTGGACATCGACAAAAGCACCATTGTCTATAACGCTGCTGCCGTAGATCCGTTGAGTTCTTGGGTGTGAGATGACGCATACGACGGTCATGTAATAACGTCTCTACTTATGATGCATGCCTCGGACCAGCGGCTTTTGCTTCGGGGACTGGTAGCTGGCATGAGGTATGCAGAGTGAGGTTCTCTGATCTGTGGAGGAATTCTTCGGATATATGGTGGTTGATTGTAGGATTATGATCAGATGGAAGCCCAAGATAATTGGCATTGAGTGCAAGCCAAAGCTCTGGGCGACACTGTCAAGCCACGAGTCTACTCACCCCAATAGCTGGCTTTGACGTTGGATCTACATAAGCACAATTGGATATTTACTAATCATGCGTTCAAATGCTGGAACAGGTCCTGGACCTAATAGCTTCCTCAGAAACTTACTGCTTCAGTATAGCAGGTCTATAATAGACACCGTAGAACCCTCAATTCATAGCCATGTCGGTCTAGACATTGTCCAACTTGCTCAATCTGGCAATCCCTTCGCCAAGACATACGCCAAATCACCTCATCATCACTCCCAACAATCCGTTTTCTCAATGATGCCTTTGCCACGTGCCGACCTCAACCTCCATTTCCCAGCCTCACCAACTAAGCGAGCATATCTGTGTAAGCGTCACGACTTCTTTACTCTCATACCAAATCGCTACACCCAACTGACTTTGCATAACATACCAGCACCGCCCATCACCAACAACAGGCTTGACTCTTGTGGTCTCACTACCCAGTTATTTTGGCTTTGTGGTTGCTCGGACTCCCGTCTAGCCCTTGCATACGGAATGCGCCACGTCCCGTCCGCTAAGAGATTCCGGAAAGCGTATGAAAACGGAAAGGCAAACTTTATTCTCTTGCTCGCGAAAGAGCGAGGATGGTATTTAGAGAGGGTGTCATCACATTCGTGGACTGATGCATTTGCTGGTTTTTTCTTCCATGGTTTACATATAGCGTTGCTCGTACGTGCGTACAGTATTAAGCAGCCCTTTCTACGACGACGCTCTCATACAAGATTGAAGGCATAATAACACCGCAGCCATGGCGATAGGGCCGTCAACCCTTCTGGTCAGTATTATTGTTTCCGTCTTGTGAGTTAGCTAACAGGGTGCAGATCACAGAATGGACGCTTATAGCCTTGTCGACACTCGTCATCATCGCGCGAATTTACCTCCGACTCGTTATCCAAAAACGAAGGCTCATCGATAGTGACATATGGATGATTCTAGCATGGGTAGCTGGTATTATCGTGGCGTCGTTCTGCGTCACGTATGTTCACATGGGGGTGATGGAGCCATGGGTCGACGGCACTTTGAAAGACTATGATGGAACTCGCGAGGACAAAGAATTCATTCTCAAGGTACGCCATGCTTATATGGTGTATGAGATGGACTAACATTTGGTAGTTACTTTGGATCTGTGCTCTGCCTTTCTTCACGGCGTTTTATCTCTGCAAGGCTGCTCTGCTTGCTGTTTACCGCCAGGTCATTCCTGTTCATATGCACAAGAGGAGAATGTTTCTGTGGGCCACTGCTCTTTACGTCGCTCTATCCTACATTGTCACAATGGTTCTTCCATTTTGTGTCTGTATCCCGGTCACTCGATTCTGGTAAGTCACCGTCACCAGTGAAATCATGCAAGTTGCTAACAGCTACAGGTCGCTGGAACCTGGCAACAAATGTCCGCACAATGCTGCAATGATGTTCCTGAAGACTTCTTGGGCTCTGCATTTTGCAGGCGACGTGTTCAGTAAGCGCTTCCCTTTGACGATGACATGACCTAAGCTAATAGACTCAGTCTTCATTCTTCCCTGGCTTATCGTACCTGATCTCATGATCAAAGGATGGCTGAGAGTTGGTGTTTACTTGACCTTCCTTCTCGGCATCATCAACATGGTCATCAGCATCGTCCGCTTCCACGAACTATTCATGCTCGGAGCCAACCGCAAAGTCTCCATCGTCGAAGCCCGTAGGTCTCTCACCCAAACTCGCGCAAAAACACACTAACATACCCATAGACTTCTGGAATACCTTGGATCTGTATCTCGGTCTGGTCATCGCCTGTCTCCCCTCATTACGACCCTACTTCAACCTCGCTGCCAACTCACGCGCATTCAACAGCATTCGAGGAAAGGGAACGAGCCAAAGCAGTCGCTACACCACTGATTCCATCCAGAAGCCCGAAGCAGCGAGACTTACTCAGGATCAATCGGGTATCTCGCCTGGTCGGCCCATCAGGCGATTATCGCACTCATCGCAAGATTTTGACTTGGAGTCTTGTCCCGACTCGACAGATTCACACGAGGATGCAAAGAATAAGGCTTTTGAGATTGAATTGGCTCGGGTTCGTAACCGTGCGAGGGAGTCATCTGATGAGTAAGATATACACACGCGGAAGAGTACATCAGCGCGACTTGCAAGGACACTATCTATCACAAGTATGGAACGAGGACTAATACGTTCATTCATTGTGGGATGGTCTGTTATAACCCATACTATCAAGAAATTAATAAAAGCCACTGTTTTCAATTTCACAAAGTGCTAAAGTATTACATATTACACATTCACAACTGGCACTAATACACTTCCGGCCATGAAGCCACTCAAGTTTACTTCCAGAGGCAGAATTCTTCAAAGAACAGTCCAATGTATTGGTATGCTGTGGCGCAAGCTATTGCAGATCAAGTACCAAACCGAGGCTAGACTCGGGCCTCTAGACCTGAGAGATCCAACTGTCGTTATTTCCCCCCACCACTGAGAACCTTGCCGAGTCGAGAGCTTGCAAGAGGAATGAAGATTAGGTGCTGGCTGAATTCGAAGCAACTCAATTGTGTGTCTGGTCTTTGGGTACCTTACGTCTTATTCCCGAGATCCCTCCACTCTTTATGTCGGTATGATGTATCCCTTAACCTTGGAATTTCTGTCCTTAGCCTTGGGAAGGTTGGGATATTTCTCCCTGAGCTCCATCTCAAGCTCAGCCGTCGCCGCAAGCTTGGGATATTTCTCCCTAAACTTCTTCAATTGCAGTCTTTTTCTCTGAGCGGGAGTCAAAATGCGGGTTGGAGGCCGGGGGGGCCTGAGCCGGGCTGCAAGGTGGTTCTTGTTCAAGCCATTCTGACTTTCTGCCTTTGAGTCCCTGTTGATCTCTTTGTCTTTTTCTTGATGAGGCGTCTTCTCGGTCTTGACAGACTCCTTGGTCTTCTCATTCGTCTCCTCAGTTTCGATGGATAGCTTGGCCTTGTCAAGGTTCTCGGCTCCCCTCGGCCCAATGTAAAGCTCATCGTGGTTTTTCTCTTTGCGGCCAATTTTGGTTAGCTTCGATTTCAGCCTCTCATAACGGCTGGAAGCAGGTGACTGCACTGTGAAGTTGTTAATCTCGAAGGCCACAGCGTTGTCAAACAAACTAGAGGGCGTAGGCATGGGGCGTTCCGAGGCCGTGTTTGTTTTCGTCTCTGGTTTCTTTTTGCTCTCCTTATTCTCCGTTTGAAGCTTTGCTTTAGAATCTTGCTTCTTGTCGTTTAGTCCAGACCTGGTTGTATCATTAGAGTCGGGTGTAAACTTGGTCGAGGGTGGCTTGATGAACTGCCTCAGCTTTTCCTCTATTGTATTTTTCATTTTTTCCTCCATTTTCTTCTCCATTTTTTTCTTCTCCTTCTTCATTTTCTCCTTCTTGGACAATTCGACTGCAAGATCAACCCACCATGGTACTACACATCGTTTCCCAATAGTTTTCTTTTTCTCAACTCCTTTCTCTCCAATAGGAGCTAGTTCGGCCTTGTGAGGCTTGTCGAGAGTCTCTTCCATCAATGACTGTATGTATCTTGAGAGCTCGAGGGAATTTGGGTTGGGCTTGGATGTTTTATTGGGGTCTTTCTCCTGTGCCTTCTTCTCACTCTGCACCAACGCCTGGCGAAGGAGCTCTTTAAACTCTTTCTCGCCTTCCTCGTTGTCTTCCTTGAGCAGCTTTTTGTATTTTTTCTTTGCTTTTGCTAGCATCTTCATCGATTCTTTATCTTCAGCCAATTTCAGCCACTGGTCTTTTGTCACATCGGACACGTTGAATTCCAGCTGGATGGCTGAGTCGTCGTCGGGGCTAAGAGGTTTTCCGTCCTTGTCAGCCTCTTGCTTGTCGTTTTTAGAAAGCTTGTTCTTGGGCTCTTCTTGCTTCTCCCTTCTCCTGCCCTCGGCGAAAACATTATCATAAGGCTTCCCAACTCTGATGATCCTGTCCTCGTCGACCATAGGACGCGCTGACTCCTTGACCCTGTTTTCCCGCTGAGTTTTGACGTATTTATGGTCCATAGGCTTAATCTGCTGCTTTCCCCCGAACTTTTTGTATGACTCGCTGTTCTTGTACTGGGGCTCCTTCTCTTTGTATGACTGGCTGTTCTTGATCTTGTCGATAGAATTATCCTTCCACTGTTTTGCGGTTTCAGACTTCTTATTATCGTTGGCAGACGTGCGGCTTGAACGATATGGCTTGAATAAATCAGGCTGCACCTTCGGTTTGTTCTTATACTTTATGTTTTCGTCCTCATGTTTCTTGTGTGCGTGTCTCTCCGAATCCTTGTGCTTGTGGGTTGCGCCCATGTTCTTGTCATGTTTTGAAGAAAACTCCGCTGGTTGTTCGGCCTTGGTCGATTCTTCTTGTCCATTCTCGTCAGGCTTGTCCTTTGATACGTCCTTGCCATCAGTCGTCGCCGTGACTTTATGATAGACGATGGTGGTGGAGTCCTTGCTGCCGTGCTGGGCGTGAGTTTGAAGGTGGTCGTGCTTTTCACTTTTGGGCTTCCACTTGAGGTCTGGTGATTCCTTAACGTTGATGCTGCCCAACACTGCTGGATCGTCCTTGTTGACAGGATGAGCAATGACATGGGTGAGGCCCACCAGGAAGACAAGGAGGAGTCGGGAGAGGCATGGAAGTGCCATCTTGAATGATGATGAGGAGAGAGTATGGGAGTGTGTAAGGGTAGAGTGCCCCCTTTGAGACGGGAGCAGGATGTGGTGTCTGTTGAAGAGTGTCTGAATGGGGGAGGAAGCGGTGGATTTATAGACAAATGGTCTTGGTAGGAAGATACGTATTACTACGTATTACAACTTGGCTTATGGGCTGCTCAGTTACGGCGTCTACTCGAACTTTTGAGATATTTTGTTTGCAGTGCTGAGGCTGACATGCAGAACTTTGACTCCGCATTCAACACGTCGTGAGTGTTGACATCACCATTCAAGTAATACTTCTCAGTGGATTATTTTCATCGTTCAATTTAGAAACCTTGATTGAAACATCACCGATGTATTCGAAGGAACTATCTCTTAGTCGACGTATCTTTGATCCTTAACTTCATGGATAGCCCAAAGCTGCAGAGCTGGCTGGCCACCAGGTTGAGGTCAGATCCGATTAAGTGTTATTTCTCGTATCTTGAACCGAATTGGGACTCAAAATATCATGATGTATAACAAGTCTGTTGATATCTTGGGATGCTTTCGTTGAACATATTGCCAGCCCAGCCCTCCGGGATCCGTTTCTCATTGTCAGCAGAACCTTTCCTTGACGCGTTTTCCTGGCCCTCAAAATGCCTCATTTCTCTCACTGGTTCTGTCTCGGTTGCACTTTTGCCGGAAAATATGCCAATAGCCACCGGTCACTTTAAGGATCCCGACACAAAACTCGCCGACCTATCGGAGACTTCGCATGAATAAAACAATCCGCAAAGTCTCCTCACAAACACATATAAAAAGTTTATTTTGAGCCAACCTTATAGCCACAACTCATTCAGTCATCCAAAACATCGATCAATTACCCTCACAATGTCAACCCCTCTTGAACTCTTCTCCCTCTCATGGGGCATGTATCCCCGCCGCGTCCTCGTTTATCTCGCCGAGAAAAACCTCCTCAACTCACCACTCATTAAAGTTACCGAAGTAACCGTCTCGCCCAATAGCAATAGCCTAACCGCGCCTGGTAAGCCCAAGGGCACAGCGCCAATCTTACGACTTCCAGATGGAGTGTTCATCAAGCAGTCAATCGCCATTCTCGAGTACTTTGAAGACATTTGCGATAATCCACAGCAGCCATGGGAAATTGAACTCGCTAAGGATGCTGGTGGCAGGATGCTTGGAAGGACGGCGGAGGAGAAAGCACGCGTCAGAGAGGTTTTGGGTCTTGCGGATGAAGTCACCAGCCAATTTGGCTTTGCGTGCCACAAGGGGACGGCGCTGTTCAATATGCTTGAGGAGACGCACCCAGTCACAGCGAAGCTTGCTCTTGAGTACTGCACTAAGAATCTCAAATTACTGGAGAAATACTACGAGGGCGATACCCGTTTTAATGGCGGAGATGGACAGGTCACTATTGCTGATTGTGTCTTGTACTCGACTCTGCACTTTGCCAAAGACCTCTACTCCCTCGATCTTCTGGCAGACCCTGAGTTGGTTAGTCTTCGGGCATTTTACTCGTGGTTCAGTGGAAGAGAAAGTGTCCAGGTTCCGGAAAACCATTTCCCTGCTCAGATCAAAGAATTGGCATGTCAATGGCTTCCTGTGGAGTAACTTCAAGTGGCAACAAGAACAAACTCTTTCCATGTTCATAGGATCAACGACTTCAGATAGAGATCAGAGACTTATTTTATGCATAATGACATAGAACCTTAGATAAACATCAGCTCATTGACTCTGCCAGATCCACTCCACCACGATCATCATCTCGGGCCGTTGATAGCGCCGCGTCTCGGCTGCATTGTTTCACGGCTGTTCCCCCTCCCGAAATATTGCGGGGGTGGCGCATCAACCTCTCGGATGCTTTGCCTATCAAGTTCGTGGTTGATGTCATGTGAAACCAATCTCGTCATTGATAAATTGAGACATTTCTCAATCCTCAAACTCACACAAATACCAAACACTCACCATTCAAAATGGGCTCCACGAATGGAAACGAGGCATTCAAATCTCTGATGCTAATTGACGGCCAAGTACAAGCCAACACCCCGCTCGTTGACTAAACTGAACTGACTGTATCAGTTGATCAGCGCCTCTGATGGCAACACTTTTCCCCTCTTCAACCCAGCGACGGGCGATAAAGTCGCAGATGGTAAAACACACGATCCCCGCTCAGATCCTCAGCTAACACTCTCTTGCTCAAGTCCCCGAAGCCACAAAAGACGATGTCAACAACGCCGTCGCAGCTGCACAGCGCGCCTTTCCTGCATGGTCTGCATTAGATCCCGCCAAACGTGGCGGCTACATGAAGAAACTCGCGGGTCTGATCCGACAACATAACGACGAACTGGCTTTACTCGAGGCAAAGTCAATGGGTCGTCCACTACCTGAGTTCTTTGAAGGGTACGCCGCTGCTGCGAGTTATGAGTACTACGCTGAGGCCTGGCCTCATATCCAAGGCCAGGCGAGTCTCAACACGCCAGGCTATGTCACCATGACCCTACGTCAGCCATTTGGCGTTGTCGGTGCTATTGTTCCCTGGAACGCCGCTCTCCTCTTCTTCGCCGGGAAGACGGCGCCCGCACTTATCACTGGAAATACAGTCGTGCTCAAGTCAAGCGAGAAAGCACCGCTCGGCGCAGCCAAGTTCGCCGAGCTAATCCACAAGGCGGGCTTTCCACCTGGTGTCTTCAACGTCATATCCGGCCACGGCAACCCCTCCGGAGCAGCCCTCTCATCACACATGGACGTACGCGCAATCTCGTTCACTGGCTCAGGACGTACGGGACGGGCGATCCAGGAAGCAGCTGCCAAGTCCAACCTGAAGAAAGTCATTCTCGAACTCGGTGGCAAATCGCCTGTTATTATTTTCGATGATGCCGACATTGAACAGGCTGCTAAGGACACTATGCACAGTATCCAGTGGAACAGCGGTCAGGTCTGCATGGCGAATTCTCGCGTCTATGTGCAGGATACCATTGCCGAGAAGTTCATTGAAGCCAGTAAGGAGGTACTTGCAGCTGCGAAGCCAGGTGATCCGACGCAAAAGGGCGTTGATCACGGCCCGCAAGCGGACAAGACTCAGTACGAGACTGTTTTGTCTTATATAGATGAGGGTAAAAAGTCAGGAAAGCTAGTTCAAGGTGGGAAGGGGAGTTATGACAAGACGGGAGGCTTCTTCATTGAGCCGACCATCTTTTTGGACACGGCTGAAAATGCCAAGATCATGAAGGAAGAGATCTTCGGGCCTGTCGTAAACATCAACGTCATCAAAACAGAGGAAGAGGCGATTCAGAAGGCGAATGACACAGAGTATGGTCTGTATGCTGCAGTTTACACCAAGAATATTGATCGGGCTATGAGGGTCACACAGCAGCTCAACTCGGGCTATGTTGGCATCAACTGCACTAGTCCTACGACTGCGCGAGATCTTCCATTTGGTGGGTACAAGTCTTCGGGGCAGGGTAGAGAGGGTTGGCCTTATAGTATGGATAACTTCTTGGAGGTCAAGAGTGTGATGATGAAGGTGGACACGGGGGGTTCCAAATTGTAACTAAGGCGAATGGTCTCAGTTCAGACAGGGCCCAGCTCTAGCCAACACCAACACCAACACCA
>JACDIX010000808.1:0-53574 GCA_019843635.1 Fusarium siculi
TATTAGCTTTCTTAAATAAAAGCTATTACGTTTAGCCTTGTTAAGCAGTAAACGTGCCTTACTCTACTTCCTTTATTACCTCCTTTTATTGTCTTCTTTATAGATGTTAACAGCAGCTGTAAGTAATTAGCCTCCTAACGGAATATTACCTTCCAGCCGAATAGACTCAAGGCAACAACTTTATTAATAACTCATATCTTAGGTCTACATATTGTGATTTCCGGAGGATGTTCTGGGATCGGGGATGTTGCTGCCAAACTCCTAGGTCGCCGCACCAACATACTGCTCTCGTATCTTGTCCTTCCACACCTCAAAGGAAATAATCTCATCTACTAGCTTAACTGAGCCAGCGGGTACCGCATCAATCTCCTCCATGTTCCGTTTCGGCACCCAGTAGTGCTCATGATCCTTGCTACACACAGGCCCCAGTCTCCCCTCCATGAGTCTCTTGTAGCATTTATCATCCAGCTGTATACTTCCACTCTCGCTCAGACACGTCCAAACCTCGCTCGCCAAGCTGATCTCGGCTCGACATACATCACACCAGAAGAACGCCGTCTCGGGCTCATCAGGCAACGATAGATAGTCGATGAACTGAAGACTCTGGGCCTTGACCCCAGCCTCTACCAGTCTCGCTGCGAAGAGCAGGGCGCCGATGCCGGTACGATAACGTCCTGGTCGATTTCATGGGGGAAGAAGGTTAGCTAGATAGATACAAAACGGCCTTAATTAAGCACCAATTCAATCAGCGGTTCAATAGTAGTCTGCAGTAGTTATTGCCTCGGAAAATACCCACCTTATCATTACAGAAGCTAATAGCGCTCGGGGAAAACCCACCAAGTGAACTAAGATACATTAATACAATCAAAAAGAAACACTAGCCTCTTGTAGTTATAGTGTTTGTGGAAATGCCGAGGCCCAATAGGTATGAAATACTGCTATTCCAGATCTGGCCAGGAATAATAGTGTTAAGACATTGTAGCAAGGTTCAAGAAGGACTCGCTGCGACCCGCAATGGATTAACAGCCAAGATTTAATTTTGTCATTATGCCCAGGAATCCAAGCTAAAGAAAAGCGCTGAGACTATTTCTATAAGAAGGCTTTACTTAAGTCTTCCAATCTCACAGATATTTAATCATTCTTATTCCTTAGTTTTTACAAGCACCCTCCTCCAACTACCAGCTAATACTTTTCCTCAAAATGTCAGACCAACTCAAACACCCGGTCATTATTTCTGGAGGTGGCCTTGTCGGGTTGACCCTGGCACAGTACCTTGAGAGAGTCGGCATACCATACATACTTTTTGAGCGTGACGAGAGCCCTGATGCGCGATACGGTGGCTGGGGCATTTCAATCAACTGGGTCACTCCCGCTCTACAGAAATGCCTCACTCCAGAGGCATTTGGTGCTATAAAGGCCCTTCACAATGACCCAAGGACACTAGAGGAGGGTGAGACCTGCATTTTGAATACAACTTCGATATGTGTTGACAAATATTATCTCAGATACTATCTCATACCAGTATTTTGATCTAGAAACCGGGAAAGCAAAGACTACTCACGTCCTGCCTCCTCAGCTACGTGTTTCTCGCCTCAAGTTGCGGGAGATACTTGCACAGGGAGTCAAGATCAACTGGGGCATATCTGTTACCGGATGGGAGGAGGTCGATGACGGAGTCCTTGTTTCTCTCTCAGACGGAAAAACGGTCAAGGGAAGCATTCTTGCAGGGGCTGATGGGAAGAACAGCATTATCAAAAGAAAGATTCTAGGCGAAGAAAAGGCCAAGCTTTATACCTTTCCTATGGGGTTCGTTGGTCTAAAGATGCGACTTGCACCAGAGAAGATTGCCCCATTTCGAAACTTGAGTCGTATATTCTTCCATGGCACTCACCCAAATGGCAAGTTTATCTTCTTCTCTACTATCTCTACCCGTGAAGTGAATGGAAGCAAGGGCACAGAGAACGAGTACTTCGAGGCGCAGCTCAACATGAGCTGGAATGCTGGAGACGCTACCCACGATATTCTGAATCTGCCGCCCGCTGAGAAGCTCAAAGAACTTAAAAAGGCGGCCACGGAGGGCACTGGATTTTTCAAGGAACTTCGGGAGGGGTTCGATAATATCCCAGACGACACTGAAGTATTGGATATCGTGCTCCAGGACTGGATGACAGAATCTTGGCGACCTTCGGCATCGGTAACGATTCTAGGCGATGCAGTACACCCCATGACTATGTGTAGGTGCATAAGATTCTATAATAGACGAACTCGAGCTAACTTCACAGACCGCGGTGAAGCTGCGAACCATGGAATGTTTGATGCCTATATGCTTGGTTGCCAACTCCACAAGGTGAGCATGGGAGAAAAAGACACGGCAAAAGCAATTCAAGATTTCGAAAAAGAGATGATTAGCCGGGCACAAGAGGCAGTCAGCCTTAGTCGCAGGGCGGGTTTTGAGGTCCATGATCTCGATGCTATTTCAGAGTCAAGCGCTTTGTTTCAGTACCCGCATGTGCAGAGGTTGGAAGCTCTGATGTCACAATAAAGTGCTGTTTCTTTCAAGCCAGGGGAATTTTAGAATGGTATATCTTCTGTCGTTATCTTGGGCTGAAGTTTCCTTTCAGTTGTAAATTACACTCATTTAATGGATGCAAAGCTTTTACTATAGTGATGCCAGAGCCCGTGATTTAAGTCACAGAGCAAATTTGGAAGGCGTGAATGGGCGTGATGCGACATTCTGAGAGTCACAATACGAAGGTTCATTCGGAAGAATAGCAAGACAGTAGACTCACACTTAGAAAACAAAGTCAGGGCACGTTCACACCTGCTGAAGGCCAACGCTAAAAGTGCCACACCAACAATAGCTCGGTACTAAGGGGCGGGGTAATAATGCCTAACGCGATAAGATACATGCCGCTTGAAGGCAAAATGAGGCTTACTGTGGCATAGGTCTACGTTGTTGGCATGGGAGATGATAAGAGCATTTCCGCGATTCCAGACTATCGCGATTGTTGTGTGCATGTCCATACCCGAACAGTCTGGGCTATCTGGTCCATAGCCGCCTTTTCTATTGATTCTTTTGCTTATACGTGCGTGGGCCATAGCCAACTAATACACCTTTAGCTTTTCCTCACAACTATTAAGACCATCTGACGCCCATTGATTTCCAGTCCTTGCCCAACGCAATTATCATTACAACCATAATCATTATCCTTGTCTCTTCGCTTGTGACGATCAGGCTCAACCACAGTTGAGAAGTATGGCAGCCAGCCCTGAGTTCGAGCATCCTTCCCAGGGATCTGACAAGCAGCCCGAGGGGACGCATTCAAAACTGGAGATGTCCAAGGAGGTAGATCCCGAACTAGGTATGGATACAGGAACGGATCGTCCTTCTGTGCCCGGTACCAGTGAGCCAGTGAACTCATTCTGGCAAGGTCTTGTTATCAGGCTTGGAGTTGAGAGTCGGGGCCTAGAACCTGTTCCGGGGGAACTGAGGACTGATGAGCGCTATGCCAACATTCTGACGCTTTTCTCGACCACTTCTATTGGACTTCTTCCGTCAGTAGGCTTCTTATCTGAAATTATAAACTTCAGTTAATACTAAAACTATGCATAGAATTGGTATCGGGGCCGCCTCGACTCTTGGGTACGGATTGTCACTCAAACAAGCAGCACCCATGATCATTTTTCTTCAGCTGGCTTTCCTCATCCCGTCATTTTACATTCTCACGCTCGCACCATTACTTGGCATGAGGCAGTGGTGTCAGTTCCGTTATGTCTATGGGTAAGCCTCACATCGGATTGATTGACTCTTTGTTTATGTTTGGTGCTGATTTACTTTGCCAGCAAATACTTCAACCAGATAGTCTCATTGGTCAGCCTTCTCGGCATTGCAATATTTGGAATCACGGCCGCTGTTACTGGTGGGCAGACCCTCGCGTCTGTCAATCCAGGCACACTCTCAGTTGACGGTGGTATCGCTATTATTTTTGTGGCTGGCTGCTGCATTGGATTCATGGGATACAAAGCCCTGCACGGATTTGCCCGCTACGCCTGGATCCCTGCATCTTTTGGCATCCTCATTCTTATCGGCTGTGCGGGCGATCAGCTGCACCAACAAGCTCCACCGCGCGCGACAGGGGCCAAACCATGGCTGAGCATGATATCCATGGCTGCGGGCATCTCCTTTGCCTGGGGAGGCGTTATTGGCGACTACGCATGTTACATGCCACCAAAGGCACCTCGCTTCCGGCTTGCTCTGTACTTCCTGTCTGGTTTTGGTGTCATGTTCTCGCTCATGATGATACTGGGTGCGGCTCTAGGAGGTGCAGCGCTCCAGATTCCCACTTGGGCTGCTGCCCTTGGCGAAGGAGGCACTGGCGCTGTTGTTGGCCAAGTTGTGGTCTCCCGATTAGGAGGGTTTGGGAAATTTGCCTTGACTATCCTCGCCTTGACAGTTGTCATCACAACAGCCAGGGATATTTACAGCATCTCCTTGGCTATTCAGGCTGTCGTTCCATGGCTTGAAAGAGTTCCCAGGGCTGTCTTGGCACTTGTTACAACTGGAGTCTTGATCGGGGTAGCGATCCCTGCTTCAAAATCGTTCATCTCATCCCTCTCTGCGCTCGTCTCTATTCTCTCCTATTCGTCTGGAATTACGGTAACCACCTTTCTCATTGAGTGGTTCTGGTTTCGGAGAGCGAACCCTGACACCGTGGACCCGGCCATCTGGGACGACGGTAAAGCTCTTCCTTCAGGGATTCCAGCTATCGTTACCTTCGCTATTGCCTGGGGGCCAATTATCTGTGGAATGGACACTGTGTGGCTTACGGGTCCCCTTGCCGAGGTTGCGGGAGATTTAGGCTGGGAGCTAGCTATCCTTACCACTGTCATCCTCTATACCCCTCTTAGAGCTGTGGAGATTAGATATCGTGGTCGATTCTGACAGGACTAGCGACAAACAGGGGAAGGGACAAAATGAATCTGTGTACCTCAGCGAGAAGCCATCTAATGGTATCTGAATCAATGCTTCTCAAACTTGGGGTTATGTAGTATCACTACTCTCAGTTGTCTAGTTTGTTAATGGCTTTTGGTGTATTGTTAATTGCCTTGAACATTTTAATATTTTAAACAAATACAATACTTCTTTTCTTAAAAAACCGAGACTTCATAGTATCCTGTAAAAACAGCCAGCATTTTGCTAGTTTAGTTTATTGTACGAACACGCTTTCTTCCCCGGGTTCTGTTTGGCAAGGCCCGAAAACGAGACCGGCAAGGCTTAGACTATTTACTTAACGATTAGTGCGGGTTAACCCCGCGTAGTTCTTAGCTAGCTTTAGAGTTCTGCAGTGGCGATTGTGGGTATTCTCCGACTAAACTGAACTGGAAGTGACCTTGCCGGAAAGGACAAAGTGTTCTTATCTCGTGCTCCTCCAGTCCTGCAGTTAGTTTAGTGCGTGGGGTCCAGCTGGCTTGTGCTAACTTCCTGAGGGATCAGCGTTGACAATTGAACCAGAATTAAACATCCCGTGACAAACCCACGATATCCTTTCCACTGCCGAATTGGATCCCCATAATCAACTGTGCTGTTGTGAGTTCCAATTGCCATTTCATGGCTACCGGTAGATAAGCCACTAGGATCCTTGCCTGCCTGAATGGCACCATCGTTCGTGTGAATACCACCATACCACCCAGCATCCGACCGACATCATGAGCCAATCCAAGGAGTGCCGTACTTGTGGGAGCATGTTTTCCTCCAAGAGCCATCTGGTTCGACATGAGAAGTCCCGTAAGTCACCAGTGGCCCGCTTATTCATCCCCTCGTATCAATCTCAAATTAATCCTCTCTCTAACAAGATACCCAAGAACAATCCGCCCCATGCACCTTTTGCGGCCGCATGTTTTCTAGAACGTAAGCTCCACCGCTCAGCCAACTGCTTGTATGTAATCTGTTTCTAATACCCGACTCACCAATAGGGACTCGGTTCTTCGTCACGCCAAGAAGTGCGGGAATCGTGCTGGTCGGCCAATACCCGCAGGCATTAAACGTGGAAGGGGTCGGAAGGCATGTGATCGATGTGCCTTGTCCAAGCTCGCCTGCGACACAGATGAGCCCTGCGAGAGCTGCCTAAGTCGCGGCTGGGAATGTTCTTACGACCGAGTCGGCGTTGCCTGTGCTTCTGGTTCTCTGCCTGCCATTCCTTTGCCTGAGGTCAACTGCGAGACCGTTGAGCAAGAAGCTGACCACAGTATTGATTCGGACGATCCACAACCTGCAAGCCCACCGTCGATCACAAGAAGTGACAGCACGCTCTTCCTTCTTCAATACACAGCCCGTGAAAACAAGAATATCACCGATTTTCGGAATGCCCTGGAGTCATGTTCCATCCTTCCCCATGACCCTGGCAGCCCTCCTTGTGGTCTTGAAGACGGAAACGGCAAGTTTCTTTCTCAGGATGACTGCAATGCCTGGGATGGCCCGTTAGTCTGGAATGATATGTTCCCCGCAGGCGCAATGATAGACATACTGGATGAGGACGGTAATGGGATCCCAAGCCTCGAGGACATAAATCGAAGCTCACTCAAGCAACGAATTCCTGAAATATTGAACCTAATTCCTTTGGATGATCATAATGACCTTCATCGGCATAATGGGAGTTCGCTTACGCAGATCCGGCCGATATTCGAGAAATTACTCACCATTAGCAACATTTACCGCGCTCTCGAAGCATTCTTCCGACGGATGTACCCATATAACCTTGCAATACACCGTCCGACCTTTACTGTTGAAAAGATATCGCCTCGGCTCTTTTTGGCAATGGTCGTAGCTGGCTCCATATACGACACTGTTCAAGATATGTCTTCACTTACCTACAAAAGCTTCGACACCTTAGAATCCATCATCTTCAATAATAATGAATTCGAACTACTGACCAACGGGCATCATTTCTGCGGCTTGGATGGTTGCTCAATGCATCTCGACCTTCTCAATGCGGCTATCATTATAATCTACCTCCAGCTTGGAATGAACGACAGAACGAAACGGAGCCGCATGCGGCTGATACGCGTTCCTATGCTAGTTACAGCAGGTCGAAATCTGTCACTTTTCAGCACCCTAAAACTCGATACACATGAAACGCCTGGTAATACTTTTGCTGAAATGTGGTATGAATGGATCAAGACTGAGAAAAGAATAAGGTGAGGGGATATCACTCATCGCAGTAACAACGCTGATAATTAAACTAACCGCAGAATGGCCTTTTCAATCTTCCTACTTGATAGTGAACTTGCCATATTCTTTAGAACAATGCCGAGTATCACTCTGAGAGAGATGCAACTTGATTTCCCATCTAGTGAGGTGGCCTTTCGTGCAAAAACATGGGGAGATTGGCTACTATCAGACCAGACTGCTTCAAGGCTACTCAATCACAATTTCTCATCTTGCTTCACAGAGCTCGTTGAAGGGGCCGATAACGCCATGACAGAAGAATTGCTGCAGAAGTACAACTTGACTGACCTGTTTTATATCATTTGGGGTATGTTTCTACAATTCATTTCCGAGTATCTGGCCACTACGTCAGTGATATTCGAACTGGTTTGCTTCTGTTACTGACCATCGAAACAGGTCTTCACCGATTGATATATCTATCCCAGACCAACCTATTGTTATCCACTGTTGACTCTTTAGATCTGCCTCTCAGACTATGGAAGCACCATTGGAATCGGAATCTCTCTCAAGGCTCCCCTTTTAGCCCGGAGGAGCTTGCTATTACCAGAGTTGGAGAAAGCTTATATTGGCTGGCACGATTATTCTCAAAAGTCAAACCAGGCAGCCGAAGACATGAGGACTCAAATCTAGACTCCTTGGACTGGTTGCACTCCTTGATACAAGAACACGACGGGAAACAGTTTAGTTGATTACTTCTGTCTGCAGGTGTATTAAAATATAAAGCTAAAGGCAATAGGAAGGGGATTAGTTTGCCCAGTCTTGACTCAAAATTCAACTGCTGTACTACTTCAACTTCACAATGCTAGGATGCGTTACAGCGTATTGGTATAAGGGATCCCTGATCGGATATGCATGGCACAAAGAGTCTTGTATTGAGCAGCTATCCTAGTGAACATCAAATATATTCCTCATTTGCCCTCTGTCTCCTTGACCAGGTCTGCCAGGTGCAAGCTTACTGTCTCTGGAAGCTCGACGACCGGGAAGTGGGATTCCCCATTAAGCCGAGCAAAGCTGAACCAATCATACTTCTGAGCGAAATTTTCATGTGCCTCCAAATAAGATTGTTCTCTGGGGTGACTGAAGATATGGCGAACCAGAGGGGGGTTACTAATCGTTTCGAGCCGTTCCATAGGCGAGCCCCAGCGCTCATAGTTCTTCTCGACAAGCCAGCAGAAATGGGACCAGCTATCGAAGCCGTGAGCGCCGGCATCATTATAGAAGTGGTTTAAAACACGAGGATTCTTAGTGTTATCAAGCCAGCCCTTAATAAGAGCAGCCTGAGCCTGATACCAAGTGTCCCTTTGCTGCGTCATCTGAAGTTGAGAAATAAATTCAGGCGGAGCACGAGTTAGGATCAGATCGGTCAGCAATACAGCTGGGACCCGCTCCTTACCAAGACGCTCAGCAATCTCCATGGCACACCATCCCCCATGAGAGTGAGACACTGGGATAAATGTCTTAACCTCAAGGGAGTCCAGGAGTGCAATAGTATCGCCTGCCTGATCATCAACAGTCCATTTTCCTACAGGGTCACGGTTTACTCCGTGGCCCCTCCACACGATCCTGATAACACGATATTTGCCCGTTAAGTATGGCAGCAGGTATTGATAGCCTCGGTGGTCCTGGCCAAGACCTGGCAGACAGACGATTGCTGGTTCATCTGACACAAGACCTCGGTCATCGAAAGAGATTTCAACCCCATTGAGAGTTCGGGTATAGAGCATTTTGTGATTCGGTTGAAGAAGATTGAAACAATAAAAAAAATAAGATTTAACTTTCAGTAAAATGATGTATCTGAGGGTGTGCCTGGTTGTTGATTCTATAGGCTTCAGGATTGATGTGAAAGACTCAAAGAGCTTGTTTCAAAACTTGGAAAACATTCAGGTTAAGTATGTCAACAAAGAACAAGGCTCCATATGGTGGGGAGATCACCATCAGTCCACATTGTCTGCAAAATGCCATCTCCATCTCCCAAAATCAGACAGTCGGCTTCTTGTGTGGGGTTATTCCTACGAACCAGGATTTGAGCGGCTGTGGGTTAAACCCGAGTATTTACCCACAAGTCGCAAGCCGCTTAGTTGTTGGTGGGTTTTTCCGATTATATCAACAGGGCTATTTCTGCCTTTGGCCCGTTTCCGCTCCCCATACCCGCCTGGAACTAGTTGGGTCTCATCCGCTATCTGTACGCAATTGGGCAAAACACTAGTTACGAAGCTTGATCAGCTGAATTCTTGTCTGCGCTATGAAAAATGGCTCAACAAATTCCTTCCATGGTATCCGGACCTCGAATCAGTTTAAAGGGCGCGGGGTTCTAATGAATGACAGAACTTTCTTGCATCCTAGATCTCAGTTGCCATATTACAAATACTCCAGATAGGGATAAACAAAGTCTTTAGGGCCTGTCTTGAAGAGCTGTTCTTTCTTTTTCTTTGTAGGTTTTACTCCTTGTCGGTTGATGATAAAGCTAATAAGATTGTGAGGGAGATATGGATAAGTCAGGAAAAATAAGGATAAAGCTCCAAGGCGGCGAAGTTGAAGCTGCACGCGACAATGATATTTTCAAAGCTCGTGGAATACGATATGCCTCCGCGAATCGTTTTGAGCTTCCTCAACCTGCACAACCCTGGCAGGGTGTTTTGGATTGCACACATCCGGCGTCTATCTGTCCCCAGATGGTGCCTTCGCGTTTAGACAGTGTCACAGGCCCGATTACCTCAGGAAGGATGCAGGACGAAGATTGCCTTCATCTTACTGTGACTGCATCAGTTGAGGCACTCACAGGTGGAAAAAAGCGGCCTGTAATGGTGTTCCTACACGGAGGAGCATATGTCTCTGGTGGTGGAGACCTTGATGCATATTCACCCGTCGGACTCGCACAACGCGGTCTCGTCATGGTCAACATCACGCATCGGCTTGGACTCTTTGGATACCTACCCATCCATGATAGAGCCCCTGCAAACCTCGGACTCTACGATCAAATCATGGCGCTAGAATGGATCCATGGCAACATTGCTGATTTTGGAGGAGATCCAAATCGCGTTACTCTTTTCGGAGAGTCTGCTGGCGCGGATTCCATCTTCTGCCTCATGATAGCTGAAGGGACTCGACATCTATTCCATCAAGCAATCCTTCAAAGCGCTCCACTAGGAGTGAGAATGATGGATCGTGAACAAATGATACAAGCCCTCGGCGCTTTGGCTGATCATCGACTTGCATCTTCTGAGGCACCCAGGACCAGCGACGAGATGCTCTCTCTGCAGGTAGAGCTACTTATGGAGGCCAAGAAACATCCTTCCGGATTAATGGCTTTTGGGCCTTCTCTGGGTCATGCACCTCTTCCACCGCTTTCGGAGGTTTCTCACAAGGTCCAGCTGGCAGCAAAACAGATCAATCTATTCGTCGGTTACACAACACATGAAGGCGCACCCTTCGCAAGAATGAATGATACCTTGCGATCTTATTTTGATTTGCCACTTATTGGATGGCTTATCGAGCGACTTATGGTGTGGATTGTTTCAAGAAAAATGTTCATATGGGGAACTGTCCAACTCCATAGTCGTTACCTCAGGGCCGGGGGCAGTTCAAGGAAATACAGATTCGATTGGTGGCCGTCGCAAAGCGACTTGCGATCTACACATTGTTTAGAACTCCCTTTCCTATTGGGTACCTGGACGGACTGGGCAAAAGCCCCCATGCTGCACGGACCGGAATCGAGAGTTGTACTTGAAAGTTTAGGCACTAAGATGAAGGATTTGTGGGCTGCATTTGCTAAGGGTTTGATGAAATTAGAGAATGTAAATATAGTTGGAGACGAGACCTATGGAGAAATTATTTCTTAATATATTTAACTGTAAAAAATTAATTTTATAGTTTGGTTATTTAATAATACTTTAATATTGGACTACAGTATAAGCCTCCTCTGAGTAAAGATCAAGCAATAAATACACTTCCACCCAGAACAATATAATAAATACATGCCTTCCTTAGCAGTTGCTCCTAAATTTCACTCTAAATATCCTCCTCTGACAAGTTTACAACGGAAATATCCTCGTCAGCCACTATACTAGAGACCACTGATTCCCCAGATGAAGAGTCTGGTACAAGTTCGATCTCAATTGGCGGCGCGAGATATTTACTCTGGCTTTGCCGCCTCTTGGGCGCCCCAGCTGCCATAGTCACCCTGAGAGTCGAAGAAACTGTCTCTAATCTGGAAGAGATTTCATGAGACGGCTGTTGTTTGTTTTTTGGTTCCAAACGCGGGCTTCGCCGTGGGAGGCTCAACGGAATCATATCTGAGGATTTAGGGCTAGATCTCCGAGATGGTTCACTGGGCGTCCGTGCCCTTCTTCGCGTAGTGCTGCTGGACGATGCCCTTTTGTTGCCCTCACTTGATCGCTTGAGTTCCTCCGCGATCAATCGGTCAACGTCTTGGACAAATCGATCGCAGAGGTCGACAAGATTGTTTGTAGCGGAGCGATATGAGTCAGAGCCAGGCTGGAGACCTAGCTGAGCATCTCGAGAAGCTAGAGTAAGTCGCAGCGCACATCTCGAGAGCTCCAGCCTCTCTCTCCGACGCCTCGATTCCGTATAAGCAGCGCTAGGAATGTCGTCAATGCAAGCAAACTTCCACTGATCAACGTATGTGGCTATCAATGGCTTGAACACCCTCTTTGCCCAAGTATATGTATTTTCGAGTATGAGCCGGAATTTAAGGATATCTTGAGGTACCGTCATGTCACCTGTCCAGATACATTGCATCATCTAATTAGAGTAATTAGCGCCGTCGCTCTGTTTCCCAGTCTTATTTTATACTTACGTAACCCTTTTCCTGTCTCTCATACTTTTCACCGTTAAAGTCCCAACGATATGCCATGAAGTCTCTTGCAAAGAAGGTTATCCAGACTTTAACTTCGGGACCAACGGTGGTCACACTTGCAACTGGGGGGACTTGCCCGTCATACACCAACTTAACAGAATATCTGGCTGCATTCTGGTTCAGATTGACAGCACATCCACTGGCATTTGCTGCTTGGCAGTAAACAACTTCCTTCAGTCGATCGAGCTCACCAGGAGCGCTTTTGGTCTTCTTGTATTCGACGATAAGCCATGGAAAACAACTCAAGTCTTGTTCTTGGGGTGCTTCCTTTTCCAAAACGTTGAAGGGGGTAGCTAGTAAGCCAAACTTGTGTAGGTTCTTCAAATTTGACCATGAGAACGATTCGACAAGGGAGGGAGTTGATGATTTGTGCCATTGATGTGCCTCATAATCAGTTATGGTAGGTGTATAGGTTTCGAGATGATACATTGGGAGGTAAAAGACGAGGTCAGGCTTCGGAGCCTTGAAAACTTTGATTGTTTCGTTCTTCTTGTCGAATGCCCCCCATATAGAGTCAGTGTCGCTATTATGGTTGTGAGTTTCTATTCCTAACTAATGTGTGAGTTTGTAGATACTTACAACACAATAGAATCATAGTAATACTGGCATCTTGAAGATCTGAGAGGAAAGATATTAGTAGGAACCCTAAACGTTGAGCTACACTGACATTCGAGATCTTCCCCTCGATACAGAAGCATGGTGCAGAAGTGGATTGAAGAAGCATTTTCGAAAGAAATCTACCCAACGATCTTCTGAAAACCCCCCCTTGGCAAGTCTTTGAGCTTCGCGTTGGATGTTGAGATCTTTTCCACTAGGCAGGTCTAGCTCCTGGCACGTAAAGTCAAGCATCGCTTGCTCAAGCCTAAGAACATGGGGCGGGAACTGTTTTTTGTCTTCATCTGTTCTGTCTTCACCTTTTCTGTCTTCACTTAGGAGGTCTTCATCGTAAAAGAAGCCAGTCTCAGCCAAAGAGGAACGTTTCCAAGACATGTTTAATACAGTGAGTGATGTATAGTTCATCCAAAGAGAGTGAGAGAGGGCATCAATAGTCAAATTTAGCCGTCAATGGGGCCTTATCATCAATTTATGTACCACAAGGTTACATCTGTTGGTTGACATTTTTACATCCTTGCTTAGTGTCGTCGCAGGATGCCTACCTACTTGTCAGCCTAAGAGCTGTAAAGCACCCTTTTCGGCGAACCTTCTTGGTGGGCATCTGCTTCAGGTCCATGCCTTATCGCTCCCCAGCTGTATCTGTACGTGGACTGGAGAGCAAAGGCGTAAACGTGCCAGGACTACTTACGGAGTACAGCAATCGAAATTCCAGCCACTATACAGCTAATTCGAATTGATTCATTTTATCCATAGTCATTATGCATTCCAAGAGATATTCTTATCACATAATCAAATCATTCTGCCTCCTTTCTCGTGCTTCTGAGTCTCCATACGACCTGCCTAGTCTGGGTAGCTAAGGCACGCAAGAAATGAGCTGAAACAAGGATTAGCTACTTGACGAATCAAGCGTCATGGCTAAGACGCACCAACGGTAGCGCCCGGACCACCCAGGTTACCCGCCCGCTCTCCCGAGTCTAGCGACAGTTAGCCGATGTTTTTCGGCCAGGGAAGGGCACTCGGATAACGTTTTACGGGGAGAGCTATTGTTTCAAGAGTCTGTAAGGGAGATTACATTTTATTGATAGGAAGTGATGTGCTTGTAGATTATAACCCGACAGAGATAAGTGCCTTCCAAGCTCCACGGCCATGAGCCGGCTCTTCCGAAAGGACGAAACTCTGATTAGTGTTAGATGCAAAGGCTAGCATTGCCCTTATCATCAGGTCCAGAAGCCACGGCGCAACTGCAGCACAACTCGCATATAAGATGGTAGTGACGAGAGTTGAGATACATGACGCAATTTAGAGAGGCCTTAAGGTCCAGTAAAGCTGAAGTAATTAAATCATTTTACCTCTTAGAACCCAGAGTTGATAGAACCGGTGCAAAGCATGTGTGAGAAGAATCCAAGCGAGTAGTTTACTCCCGTCTTAGTGCATCCTTCGTCATCGTTCTTAGTGCAAAAGCCCAAGATCTCGCTGTTCTGGGAGAATTCCCATCCTTCGCCATTCCAGTTAAAGCCGTACTGATCCTCCGTCTTCAGCCCTCGGATTTCAAAGAATCCTTCGATAAGGCACCTCTTGGAAACACACTAGGGAAGCATTAATATAGGGACATTTTAAGTATCTTGGGGTCTGAATATACCTCGAATTGCTGGACGTTATCGAGGCAGCCGCCCGGGTATGATACAGCAACTGCGTCAGTGTTGTAGATGTCACCTCCAGTATCAGGAACAATCTCTCCAATTCCCACTAGGTTGAGGTTAGAAACAAAGAGGGCAGCAAAAGAGAAAATGAATGCATACTTTGAGATGCGGAAGTGCCGACTGCGAAATCTCCTTGAGTGTAGCCAATCAAGGCCATCAAGCTAGCGATGCGAAAAACAGAATGCATTGTGACGAATAAAAAGTTGGATAAGGTTTGTAAGCGTACTGGTACTGTGAGGTGAGGCTTGTAAGCTGCTGATGATGGTAGAAGTCGATCTGACATCAATGCCCTTATATAAGTGCTGTGAGTTTGCCAAGACTTGGCCTGGCGGCATATAAATGAAATATTCTGATGATCTCTCTGTTGTCTAACAGGATTAAAAAGCGTTGCCTAAAATGATCATCATTGTAGAGGCATAGAATGACGTATCGTGGCTCTTGGCTGGTGTTGTCGCACAGCCTTAGTGGATCAGTGAGGCTATGATCTCGTTCAGTCCTCCAATTTAGTCAATGCATGGGCTAGTTAATCTGGAAAAACTTATAACCCATAAGCTTATTCCCCGTAATTTTGTCGATTATCCCCAGTTTGAGGAAGGGGAGTTTGTTTTAGCTCTGGGCTAGCATGTCGAAGGATCAGAAGGATTTAATGCTATGTCATTGCGCCCCGTGGGGCAGAAGGGTATGGACCCAGGAGAGGGATTAAGAAACAACTGTCACGCTAACAATGGCTTAAACTGACTGACTGACAGATTTAAAAAATAACAAGAACTGCTTTTCGATAATAAGAGACCTCTTTAGCTAATAGAGCATAAATTTGAGGGTATCCCCGAGCATATTGCTGCCTACTCACTAACAAGATGGATTAGGGTAACTGGGGTTCGTGGATATAAAAAGCTTAAACCCTTCTTCAGTCTAATAAAAAGACTATTAACAATAAGGCCTAGTACTAAACTTGAAAGCATGCTTATAGCTAAGTTCTAGCTCCTTCATTTAAAACGTGAATCGTGTGTTGATTGAAGAAGCAGATGTAGACAGACTAAGCGCGTGATGGATCCACGGGATTGGATAAATGATAATACTGACCTTTCACTTTCATCCATCACAGTCCTGTAAATACACTGATAACGTTCAGCTCTGATTCTGTCCCGATAATGATTGGTCTTTGGCCTCTTGAAACGTTAATAAATAGCGGTAGACAAGCAAAAAAAGAAATGATAGGCATGCCAAGCCAGAAAGTGGAAATTAGCAGTGCACAAGCCAATTGAATGCATCACCTTCGCGCTCACCCTAGAACGGCTGAAGTGAAATCGACAGGGGCCAAAGTCAAGTGCCAGAAGATAACGAAGTTAAAAGGTCGGAAGTGCTGTTAAGAAAGTGTGAACATGGAGAGAGAAGCAGAAATTTTCCATTCCCCTCACGATATCTTGTTCTTCATATTCTCTGTCCTTTGCCACTCGTTTTCCATGTCATCAAATCTTGACCATGTCAACCGGGCTCCCTATCAGGCTTCTTTGCAACGACAACGGGATCTTCTCCGTTATTGACCCTGTCGCTCACCATGTGACCAGCTTTGATATCCTCTCCTATACCTGGGGCAAGGAAGTGGCGCCTTACAAATGCGGTCTTGGAGGCGTCACCTGGGATATCAAGATCAATCCCGACAAACTGAAAGACATCAAGCGGCTGATGGTGGCAGCCAACATAAAGTACCTTTGGGCCGACTGCGTGTGCATAAACCAGACAGATGAGAATGAGAAGGCTGCTGAGATCCCCAAGATGTTCGAGTACTACAGGAACGCTGAGAGATGTCATCTTCTCATGGACATGGAGGAAGCTTGGGTCCCGCAGGAGATTGTTGATGATCTAAAGTTCCTTGACCATGTGCTGTACCACATGCAAGGTGCGGCTCTCGCCTCCGAGGCCGTCGGTCTGACTGAGAGGGTCGTCAACCTTCTTACCCGTTGGGCCAGCACGGCTTGGAAGTTTGACATAGCCCAGTCGAGCGTGAGGTCTGCAGCAATCGACATGGGTGTTCTAAATTGTTACTCAACCTGCATCAAACGCGTCACATCACTCTTCGATAATGACTATTTCACTCGTGTCTGGACGTTCCAAGAGATGATCCTCGGCAAGAATATCACAATGTGGGGGGTAAACCCCGAAAGCATCTTCTACATCGGCCAACTCCATACCTGGATGGACTTGGCAGTCGAGTGCGCTGACAAGGCGGTCAAACTGCACGATTGGATTGAGAATGGGAGGTTCTTTAAGACGGCAGCAGTCAACGCCATACTGAGAGTCATTGGAGAGGATATCTTATTCCTCGTCAGCTTGCGAACTCAGGTGAAGGGCATTAACAGTGCAAGGACCGACATCATCAACGGTGGTTCTTACTGGTGGCGAGAGAACTACAAAGGGATAAGCAACATATTTTCAGCCATCTCTCTCAGGCCACGCAAATGCAGAGACAAGGCGGACATCTTCAGGGGCCTCTTGGGCATCTTTAGTGGGCTGTTCACTGATGATGAAGTGAAAACGGAGCTGTCAGGAAAGGACATAACATCCATCTCATTCAATTTCTTCAAGAAATTGTCTGCTGAGACCGGATTAGCGTGGGCCAAGCTTGGAGTAGCCAGCAAGGCACGGGAAAGTGGATGGAACTGGATCCCGCTAGTAGAAAGTGACAATCAGGTCGCGTCTACCGATTGCTTCGCGGGGGTACTCAACCTCGGGAGGCTGAAGAAGCAAGGGCGGGCGAAAGCATTGGCCATGACAGGTCTCATCGGGACCCCACGCAAGTTCATGAAGATCCGACTCAGCCAAGGAAAAGGAGACTTTCAATTCACCTTCAAGGGCTGTAATTGTGGCAAGAAGATCAAGACTGGCCGTATCAGTAGGGAGCTCATACCCACGTATGACCAGCCTAGAGACGTGGTCAAGGACGAGACTGGTAGGACCCTAGTACAATGTGCTACCATCTTAGGAGCCATCATGGACCCGGGGTGCGATGACCTGGTTCAATATCGGAGGAAATTACTCGAGAAGCTGCAGCCAATGTGGGAGACTACAGATCCCAGTGCAAAGCCTGTAGGTTGGGAAGACCGGTCGGTGAGCGGTACAGGCTGGGAACATCCAGACGCCATAGGTTTTCGGGTGCATAATCTCTCCATGAACTACCGCATGGTCTCGATGACAAGGTGCGGCTCGCGCCTTGCAAATGGGAGCACGGCAAACATGATCTGCCACGCCAGTGTTAACTGCGGATGTACTATCGTCGCCCCATTTGCACTCATCTTCGAGGCCATAACTGCGGTCCAAGGGAGCTCCCTCGGTGACACGGCTGCAGAAGCAGACAGTGATGATAGGATAGTCCTGCAGGATGGACTGGGACTTGTGCAAGTTGGTGACGTTGGCAAAGCCTTTGACGTAGTAGCTTTCTCGGGTGATATACAGGCCCACAAGTTATATGCTGCCGCCTGCAGGAAGAACAAGGAGAACGTGAGAGTTGTTCACGAAGTGCCTCTCCCTAGTGGCAGGGCGCTCGTGCGGGAGGACTTTACTCATGCCGCTATGGATATAATGAAGGATTATGGGTATGTGCATACTGGGGGGTCTGGAAACTTGCTCTTGTCTAGAAAACATCGCTTGGATCCTTATAAGGTTGCCGGTGTTTGCATTGATGAGTTCATCCCACACAAGAATGGGGAACAGTCAGTGACTATTGGATAGGATATTGCTTACCCCGGTTCACCAGTGTCAGAGAGGAGTAAGTTATCTTGTAAGTCTTTAATTTTCTGTTCTAGAAATATCATTTATAGCCAATAAACCGAAAAGTGCAGATTCGGCAACTAAAGCTAAAGATTTGGTTATTCATAGGGACTCAAGGACTGGGCATAACGCTGCGTCGAACTCAGCAGGATACCGCATTTGGAACTGGGTAGGTAAATAGAAATCGACTGGGCAGTCAGGCCTTTTCTAGAGACGAATTTGTTGAGGTAAAGCTCGGTCATCGGATTATTCAGCAAGATGATGAACTTCCAAGCATTCTCGTCACCTTCCAATCATGGGTTAAGGTGGGACGATCTTCAAATGACCTGCCTAGAAGGGCATGTTCCTGTAATGCCGAGCCCAATTACCCCTCTCTAAGAACTTTTGAAGCGCGGGCTAAGAAGATGCGGAGCGGTGAATATCGAGGGGAACATGGTTCAATTAAGCTTAAATTTTACTCTTCAAGCTAACAGAAAGCCACGATTGTTAGTATTCTCTAGATAGGATACTCTATAGGTGCCTTTTGACTTATACTGAATATTTGCCCTCAATTGAACCAGTATCGTCCAGTCTCAAGATGCGGGGAAACGCCAAGTGCCCAGCGTTCCTTGCATACTACCCAGGAACAAATGCTGACCCGCGTCATGTTTATCTCTGACCTTGTTGCGATTTTCCACTAATTAACCAATGCCCTTCGATCTGACCTCTTGGCTCTTTTGCAATTCCCCTCATGAGCTTCCCAACGTGGAGTAGGCAATACCACCCAGTGACTTGGCAACAAAAGATGCAGACGAATCGCTTGCCAAAACGTCGCACTGACCGTTCATTGCCAATTGTTGTTTACAGGGGACGTAGATATCACGAGGCTTGGTGGCATTGAGATCCGGGGCGACCGGATTCTGCATAGGATCAGCAGGAATATAAAGATGATGGTATGTCCACATTGCCTGTGCTTCAACCTTGTAAGGCCTACTTCGCCAATTCTCTCTCCTCAGCTCCCGTGCGGACCTTATTCCTCTCACCCTGCATCGTCTAATTAGACATCATGCGTTACACAGTCCCTCTCATGGCGGCGCTGGCTGCCTCGGCTACAGCTACTGCACCAATTGGAGCCGGGAAGCGCGCAGAGAAGCTCTATACACTGGAGACTGCACCTGGTGAGACTGTCGAGGTTACTGAGGATGAGAAGTTTCAGATGATTGATGTACGTTCCCATGTAACATAGTCGAATGTATGAAGACTTGATTGCTGATTGTTTGCAGGATCACATCCACTTCTTTGACATTACAGAGTGGAAGGACCACAGCGCCGCTCCCTCAGGTGCTCGCCTCGCAAGCACAACAAGCAAATTCCCCGACAAGCTCGCTCACCAAACCAACGTCAAGAATATCGTCAAAAAGGTCAACATCAAGAACATTGAGAAGCAGCTCAAGAAGTTCTCCTCATTCCACAACCGCTACTTCAACTCTGCCTTTGGAGTTGAAGCCGCTGAGTGGCTCCACAAAGAGATCCAGAAGGCTATCAAGAAGAGCAAGCATCCTTATGCCTCGGTCCGACTGGTCCAGCACCAGGCTTGGTCTCAGCCTTCGATCATTGTTTCGATTCCTGGGCAGGTTCGCCTCAAGACTGTTGTCACGGGTTCTCATCTTGACTCGGTTATCTCCAATGATCGTGGAGCTGGTCGTGCTCCTGGCGCTGACGACAACGGCTCTGCATCTATCATGCTTCTGAACCTTCTCTCCGCCTTCCTGGAGGATCCCCGAATTGCCAAGGGCGATCATCTCAACACTGTCGAGTTCCACTGGTACTCAGCGGAAGAGACTGGCCTTCTCGGCTCTCAGGATATCTTTAACACCTATGCTCGACTTGGCATCCAGGTCGAGGCAATGCTCAACCAGGATATGGTTGGCTACAAGGGCCGTGACGGAGTAGAGCGCTTCGGCCTTATTACCGACAACACCAGCCCTACACAGAATGACTTCCTCAAGCTCCTCATTGAGGAATATGCCGACATTCCCTATGAGGAGTCCACCTGCGGTTATGCTTGCTCGGACCACGCCTCGGCTAACCGCAACGGCTTCCCCTCTTCATTCCTCTTCGAGACGCCTTTCGGAAATCACAACCCTTACATCCATACTCCTAACGACACTATTGCACATATTGACTTTGGTCATGTCGTTGAACATGCCAAGGTTACTGCTGGCTTTGTTTACGAGCTTGCCCACCGCAACTTCGCTGTCTAAGCTAGTCGCAAGAGGAACGAGGAAGATAAATCATGATTCAGTAATCGATAATAAGAGCCCAGGCGATGAAAGTTTTCTAAATACTTTGATAACGTGAACCAGAAGATGAATCGCTTCTGCGCAATATGCCAACATTTGTTACCTGCGTTGAATGAACTCAATGGAGTCGCTGTGATGATTTAAACAAAGTGTATGACGTCTCGACGAGACATATTAAACAAATACACCTAAAAACCTTAAATGACTTCAGCTTTTAGAAGGCGATATGTACATAGCCTCAACAAGAATAGGTCTCCTAGTTTATGAAGTTAATATGTCTTGCTCAATTTAAGATAAACAATATCGCGTGGGTCTAGGGTCGCTTTCCGTTTCCACACGGAATCCCACCGTTATTTGACCAATAGTTGATGGGGCTAGTCTATGTGATAAGATGGGCTGCATTTCCTAACCAGTAAGAAGCTCTGTAGTTGATGTGGGCTTGTACCACTCTGCTTACTGCATTATCGTGCGGCTGAATTCCCCGCACAAGCTTCAACATAATTCTTCAATCTATTTTTCACAGCGCAATCATGGACCCATTATCGCTCGCTGCCAGCATCGCTGGCCTAGTGAGTCTTGCGGGTGCCGTCATATCAGCCGGCTACAAATTGAACTCCAAGTTGAACGAGAATACGAGCGACACAAAGACGCTAGTTACCGAGACAGCCAACTTCTCGGGCATCCTGCTTGGCGTAAAGGCACACCTAGAGTCATTTCAGTGTCTGGATGTCGATTTGAAGGCTGTTCATAATACAATCGAAGACAGTAAGCTTACGATAAAGCTTATCGATAAGTTATTGGCCAAGCTTTCGAAGTCAAATCGCATTGAGATATTGATCAAGGCTGGAGGACGGGAAGAGCAGGCCGTCAAGTTGCTCCGACGTATTGAGCAGTACAAGATGTTCTTTGTCCTGTGCTTTCAACTTGAGCAGAGGTACGAGACTCCGTTGGTCCACTAAGAGGAGGAAGATGCTGACAGACCGCAAGCTCTCAATCCGAAACTCTCCAGATCCAGATGGAGGGGATTGTGGCTCAGCTGAAGTCACTAGACGAAACTCAGAAAGGCGTTGAGAAAGCAGTTGGTAAGTTGGTAGATGCTGGCCAAAGTGAGTACTTTTCCCCTCCATGTGGAGGTGGCGCTCAAGAAAGACTGTGCAGTCCAACAACAGGAAAAGATCATCAAGTGGCTTGGTACGCCGACGGAGGATGAACACGATGATCTATGCAAGCAACGCGATGCATCCTCGGCGGAGTGGATTTTGAAGAGGCAGGAATTCAACAGCTGGCTATCCTCTCCAGGCTCAGCATTATTATGCCTCAACGGAACGCGTGAGTGTCTCAGCCTATATGGTATCAATGCTAAATATTCTCCTAGAGGGCTCAGGAAAGTCAGTTATCGTGTAAGTCTTTCCAAACGATGCTGTTTATTATGATGTGGTGTTGATAGGTCTGTAGATCCAAGGTCATCGAATCGCTTCAAGAGTCTACGCTTGAGCCAGGAAGTGATGCCGTCATTTACCACTACTGTCGCTTCACAAACCCATCCAGTCTTTCACCTACAAATCTAGTTGGGTCGCTCATAGGCCAGCTTCTCAAACAATCTTCCAACTCAAGCGCCCTCTTAGAGGTTGTGAACAACATCTACGAAAACCATCGTAAGAGATCAGCTCACCCGAGTCTCCAAGATCTGCAAACCCTATTCACTGATCTCTCTAATTACTTCGAGAGAGTTTTCCTTGTCATCGATGGCCTAGACGAAATGAGTGGCTACTGGGAGATCTTGGACTTTTTAGAGACTCTACCAGAAGCAGATACTGAGTTCAAGGTTTTGTTAGCGAGTCGAGCTGGAATGGGCCTCGACGATGCTTTCTCATCCTGTTTCAAGATCACAATCACGTCAACAGACGTTGCATCCGACATTGAGAGCTTGGTCCGCAAGAAGCTCAATAAGCGTCGATTCCGCGGATCTGAAGTTGAGGCTGTCATCAAAGAGCTAATAGTCCGAGCTGATGGAATGCAAGTGACCACCAAATCTCACAAACAATAGCTAACGATCCGTCCCAACAGGTTCATCTGGGTCATATGTCAAATCGACCATCTTTCCCGTGTCCGAACGGCTCTCAGTCCAAAGCTTGTGCAGGCCCTCCCTCGCAACCTCGAGAAGACGTTCGAGCAGGCCTTCCAAATCCTCGAAGATGAAGAAGAGAAGAAACTTGCGAAGCGCATCCTGCAGTTTGTCATGTTCTCTAACAAACCACTCGATTTGTCAGAATTGGTTGAAGGAATCGCTATCACATCAGATACGAAGACACTCGACGATGTACAAGCCAACTCATTGCGTGAGAAGAGCTACGTCTTCGAACTCTGTGGAAGTCTTGTTCGCGAATCTCAGGCCACATCGAAGATCGATCTAGCACACTACTCGGTGTATCAGTTTCTCCAGTCTCCCAAGATCGAGGGCAACAGGGAAAACGAACTCTATCTTAACAAGTCAGATGGAAATATCGAGCTTCTCACGGCTTGCATTCGGTATCTGACCATCGAGAACGTTTCAACTGGTGGCATCGCCGAAGAGGTAGAGGCTGCACTAGAGGATGATGATCTGTACATCAGCCCGGAAGTGTTTGAAAATACACCGTTCCTCCAGCATGCTGTTAGCAACTGGCCGGCTTATACTTCCAAACTCTCAGGCACCGAGCTAAAGGACATCTGGAGCTCTGTCTTACTTCCGTTCTTCGAGCCTAGTTCGAACTACTTCAAGTTCTGGGTACGCAAGGCGCGTTATCTTCATGGATACTACAAGTATCCCCCCGGAATCACACCCTTACACGTCGCTGCTGCCCATGGGCTGCCAAGTCTGGCAAGAATTCTCTTGGAAGATACACATCTTAGCAAAGCCACCTGGCAGATATCGAAAGCCAAAGTGGGGAGCAGGACGCCGCTGCACATGGCTATCGAGAATGGCCAGAATTCGGTGATCGATGTGCTTCTGGGACTTGATCTTATCAACTCAACGGACGAAAGAGGCAGAACGCCTCTTCATCTAGCTATCGAATGTGCAAACGAAGAAGCTGTCACTAAGCTTATTTCGGCTGGTGCAAATGTGAACCACTGCGAAGCTGACGGACGAACACCCCTCTTTATCGCCATTGAGAATAACTGGGATGGTCTCGCAACACAGCTTGCAGAGATGGCAAGCCAGCACACAGCCATGCCGGATGGACGTGGGCCACTCCACCTTGCAGCACAGACTGGAAGCGTGACGTGGCTGAAATGTCTGATGCTCGCATTCCCTCCAAGGGCCATAAACAAACCTGATATTCGTGGCTGGAGTCCCCTACTCTATGCTGTTGATAGGGGTCACTTGGATGTCGTTAAGCTTCTGTTGTCAAATACCAACTGTGTAGAGGCCGGTGACAAGAACGGGTGGACGCCTCTTCATGCTGCTATTAAGCAACAGAATCTTGACTGCGCCACAGAGTTACTGATATCCAATGTCCCGAAATTGCCTTTCTCGGAATATAGACCAGAAGAGTCTGTAAGAAGAATGGAAGAGCCTGACCCTCAGATGACGGGGAAATATGGTGAGGCATACAGGTCAAGGCTGTCCGCTACGGCAACTAGTGGGGGCCCAAGCGAAAGATGGAGTGCCTGGGAACAGCAATCATCATCTGAACCCCACCAAGCAGCGACAGTCTCGTCGCCATTGCTTCTCGCAGTTTCGAGCAACTACAAGGTTGGGGTTGAATTGCTTCTTCGACATGCCGAAACCTACGGTCGAAAAGAAATAGGATTGTTAGAGGAAGATGGCGAGTGCCTCAAAGCATCGATGACGTTGACTGAAGCCACGATATTCAAGAAGCTAATTCCGGTCTCAACGGCAAAGAGTATACTGGCTGTTCTCCCTGATTGTTTTGAGAAGGTCGGGATTTTTATGGATGTCTTGAAGCAAAGACTTGACAGTGCATTTGCACACAAGCAGCTGTTGCCAGTGGCATTGTCCGATGATAGACTGACGCTTGAGCTTGCACATATGATACTGGATACATGGCCCATCCAAACAACCTCCCTTTCGGACAACATACTTCAGCTCGCTGTACAGGTTGAAAATCACCCGGACCTACGCTTGTTGAAGCGCCTGATAGATGGAGGGGCCAATACCTCTTATGTTGACACGGACGGGCAGACCTTGCTACATACGGCAATGGACCATATCAACTGGCCCGCCACTACCTTCATGGTTGAAAATTTGGCATTTAGCAAGGAGATATTGTCTAGTGCTCTCCACAATCTCATCGACGTTGCTCCAACACAAGGAAAAGATATCAGTCCTGAGATTCTCGCAATCCTGAATCTGCTTCTCGAAAAGGGCGCTGATGCCAATAGCCTAGATGGATCTAAACTCAGTGTTTGCCACGCAGCAGCTGGTAGAGACGACACTGCGTTCTTGAAATGGGCGTTAGAGAACAACACTGTACTGGCTGCCCCGACATCAAGAGATGATACTCCAATCACTGTGGCTGTGAGGTATCGAAAATATGAGAACTTGCAGTGCCTTCTCGACAATATTCTTCAGACTGCGCCAGAGACCCTGGTTGAGTTTCTGGCCACGCCGAGTACAAGCTTTGGGACGCTCCTCAGACAGGCTATCGAGCTCTCCGACATCACAAGCTTGACTAAGCTTGTGGAAGCTGACAGGGCTGCCGAGTTGCTGATTAAGACGGATATGGATGAACATCAAAGCAGGCGGCTGACGGCTTTCACCGATGCACTTTGTACTGCTATTCGAAAGCAATCGGACGAGGCTGCGGTGCTATTGATCAAGCACATGAGTAACATCTCATCGACAGGTTCATCAGGGGCGACGCCCCTTCATGTGGCTGTGCAGGAGGAAGATGAAAAGATGGTAAAGGTTCTTCTCGAGCATGGGGCACAGTTAAACGTACCGCATCGCGACACTGGGGAAACACCGTTCGCAATGGCAACAGTCGCTAACCTAACAAGCATAAAGGCTGTTCTAGGTGAACGACAAGTGGAATATCAGCCCCAGGACATCATTGCAGCGGCGAAAGCTGGAGATGAAGGCATGGTTGCAAAAGTCTTGGCTGCATATCCGGATGACTTATACAACCAAAGAAAGGCCCTATTCACAGCTCGAAAACTGCGACAGAAGAAGATTGAGAAGACCCTCTACGAAGTTTTGCCAGCACAGGCTGCATCTTCTCTGGTAGACGATATAACCAGGAATGCATATGGCGATACAGTGCTGCACCAAGCAGTTCGTGCAATGAATCCCGAAAGGCTAAAGTCGCTGTGCAGTGGAGGCGATAGAGAGCTGTTGGATGCTTATGACCTTGGTGGTGACTCTGCTTTGATGCTTGCTATACGGATGTGTCACTGGAGCGGTGCTGAGGTGTTGGCTAAAGAAGGGGCGGATATAGATGAGGCTCTTGAGAAGGCTCATGTAGAGAAGTGTGAACTTTGGATCGATAAGCTTAATGAGCTTAAAAATCGTTATGGGAGGGTTAGGCAGCGTGTATTCTCCACTGGGCATGGTAGAGTCTAGATATTTAAAGAATATATAAATTGTGCTACTTACGGCTAAGACTCCTAGCTCATAACTTGCTTTGGCATAGAAAACTTGGTACATACCCTTCAATTAGTGATGCTAATGTCAAATCAGCTGTATCGCAAATAGATATAAAATCCCTTCAGCTTTATGGTTTGAAGGAATTAAGTTGATCCGTAAAAGGCCACAATTCTTATTGCCGACATCGAGCCTGCTATAAATATAAATTCGAGAGCAAAAAAATGATTGCGCAGCATATTCATATTAACAGCGTTTGGCAGTTGATGGCAGGCTGAAGACAAAAATGTGATTCGCGGCGACTTAACAGAAGCAATGTTATTTGCCTCCGTACTTACCTGGTTAGGGTGCCTAGGCACTGAAACCAGAAGTAGAGCCGCATTAAACTGAGTACCGCCTAATTGCGAACCAGGCTGTGTTGAAAATCGAGAGGGGTATCTCAATCAGCCAACCACGTATAGACACGCAATGATGAATATCAGTCTCTTGCCTCTTGGAGGCCTTTGCTCGCCTTTTTTGGGTTCCATATTTATGCTACGCGGATAACTCATCTAATTACTTATCCTTCTCACATCCCCAACTACGAATCACTTGACCCAGCTCAATCTAACGCATATATCCCTGCTTCTGACATACTCATGCTTGAGCCATTCTTGTCGTGAAGATGAGTCTTTGCAAAGCTTGTAGAAAAGCCTTGCCCAACATTCCGGCGACAGGGGATAACGAAGCCATATCCGAGGCACTGTCGTCATTTCATGGAGATTGGCGCAGAATGTCAGACCATGTTGGAGAGAATTGGTATCGGATAGTTCGCTTCCTCTTACACGCATCGTGGGACTCCCTGGTCTTGTCACTGAGCCATGGCTGCCCTATTTGTTGGACCCTTTGGCGGAACATTCGATCATCTCCAGTTGCGTCGCCAAATGATGAAGCAATAACGGGATTTACGGCACTGGTCTTTTCAATCCGAAACTACCCCGCCTCCCGCGATTATGAGGTTGAGATATGGCTGATAGGCCGTGAGCTAGAGATAAAGTTTTTGAGATTCTTTATACAGAAGATAACAGAAAGGCATTATCTGGGTAAGTTAGTCAATGGAGTTTCCAGCATTTCTATTATCTATACTCACAAATCTTTAGAGGTCGAAAGAGAGTTTCCGCTTGTTTTGCAGCATACGCCTAAGACGGCTGCTGTCGTCGCAAATCGTTGGATCAAAACTTGCGAGGTAAAGCATTCCCAGTGCTTAACGCAACCCACTCCACCAGAACATGCAAGAATGCCGACTCGACTATTGGATCTGGGTGACGTCAATGCAAAGGTTTGGTGTATACATGCGAATCCGGGACATGTTCCGTATGCTGCGCTCTCTCATCGATGGTCGTCTGATACACCCGAACTCCGCAGCAGCAATCACAAGAGTTATTGCAATTTTCAGCCGGACAGTACCCTGCCACAAAGCTACCGAGATATCATCTCTACTTGCCGCGCTATACCTGTCCAATATATCTGGATCGATTCTCTCTGCATCATACAAGATGATGGCGGCTCTGAATTCCGTAAGGAGGCTCCATTGATGATGGACATTTATCAATATGCCTTCCTTACACTATCAATTTGCTGGGACTTCCCTGGTCTTTCCATATTCCGTAGTTGTCACCTTCGGAGTATACCTCGACCGCGGCCTCCTGATGGCTATGAAAAGCATGATTGTGTGTCAGACTCGGAAGAATGGGTATTTGCCGAGGAGACTGTGTGTAACGACATGCTAGTTCATGTGAGTGGGGCACCCATAAACCAGCGGGCGTGGGTCTTACAGGAACGGTGCCTTTCGAGGCGGATATTGTACCTCGGGAACGACCAATTGTACTGGGAATGTGATGGATGCACCGGTAGTGAGGTCTCTCCTGACTCTATCTCCAAGGAAGGGGGGCGTCAATCGATTCAAGATCTTATTGGGTCTCACAAAGACATGGCCTGGAGTAAGACACTTTCGAAGTATACCAGTAGCAACTTGACATTCGAAAACGACAGGCTTATTGCCATAGCAGGCCTTGCTAGGTTAGTCGCAAGTAAGACTGGCGGTACGTATTTTGCTGGTATTTGGCTGGACTCTTGGATGCAAGACCTTCTATGGGAGCCACCAGCAAAAAAAGCTCAAAAGTCAAAACTGAAGCCAGGAGGGCTCACTATGGTGCCACCTTCGTGGTCCTGGTTGGGATTTTCCGGATTGGTGGCGACAGGTATCGTTTTATGCGGAAGCGGACCAACGATCTCAACTAAGAATCCTAACTCATTCGAGTCAGATGAGTACCAGCCTCTGGCTCTATTAAGCCAAGCTGTAGTCTTTCCATTCACAGGCGACCCTTTTTCCTCCTTCGAACGAGCTGTCTTAATGATTCGATGCCTGCTTTTGCCGGTAACATTCGCTGGTAGTCATCGCAGGGAGAAGCAACCATGGTTCTTCTGTCACGACTGCGATATCGAATCATCTTCTTTTGGCCTGGATTGTCTCAGGCTTCAAGCTTGTGATTCATACAGTCCCATTTCTGTCACATTCAGATTCCATTTTAGCCAACCTGTTGAAAATTCTCTTCAATACTTCCTCCTCCCCCTATATCGTCGCCAAGATCCGAATCCGGAGCCCAAGTCTTACCCGCCTTGTATTTATGGACTTGTGTTGCAGAGAGGTCTAAGCGAGGGCAACGAAGAGTATACTAGGGTTGGAATGTGGTATGAGGATTACCGTCATCCATCTCAGCTCAGCCCTATGATCAGCAACACAATCGTCAAATTAGGCCTTGGAAAGAGTTCGCCTTTTGATGACGCAAGCCTAATGGAAGATGAGCTCGTTTTTGGCTCGAAACTTGGTGAGTATGCAGCGGGTCAAATTAACTCGAAAGTGCTGTTTCCCATTAAGGTCGTCAAGAGTGTGATTGAGCATCAGTCAGATATCGAGGAACTTGACGAAAGGGCCAGTGTTTCGGGGTCTGAGGCTACTGAACAGGAGGTTAATGAAGTAAAGGAAGAACAGCGGGTCTCTATATGCAATGAAGAGGTCGAGTGTTCGTTACTACCGCATTTCACTACAGCGGAATGGGGTACTATCTCCCTAGTATAAATCTTAGAAGTATTAATTTATACATTTGGTAGGCCGGTTGAATATCCTCTGTTTTCGTATCTAGACGGAAAGACATGAATAGTGCAATAGACTAATTTCAGTTGCTCTTGACAAATTTCACGATACCATACGCCGGTATCGTTTCATATTTTTAAGATTAAATTTATGGATAGTAAGTAGCCGGTAACTAGTCGCCAAGTAGACACCCTAGATTAGCGTAGGGCGATAATATAAGTTTATTTATGGTACCTCATTTATGTGAGAATCGCAGGCACTGGTAGGGAAAAGAACTCTAGTTGCATAGCATTGCATCATGATTAGTTAATCTCCGCTGAGGTGGTCGAATAATTGGGCAGAACCCAGCGAAAGGTCGTCACGGCCATCGATGACGTGGGCTATGCCGTTAGACCCGTTATTTGCAGTGTCTCAACGTCATCAGACATTCAATCGATAATACTGATGCTTGTATTTTCAGAAGATTACGTGCTTGATATGTTTCCTTTTTCTATCTCCAAAAACTTGCACTGGTAAAAACTTATATTCTTAACTTTATCTATCTTCTGTCTTTACCAAGACATTGCCTTGATCTTTCAGCATAACCATGGCTACTCGTGAGTGAAAGCGATAGTCCATACAGACCAAAGACATATTCTAACTTACTTCAAGACCACGCGAAGAATGAAGTTCTTAAGGCTGCTGCCTTATTTGATGTATCTCACATCACAGCTGTCGTGACAGGCGGCGCAACCGGCATTGGATTAATGATCACCCAAGCTCTGCAGTCCAATGGAGCCAAGGTTTACATCACAGGCCGTCGTAAAGAAGTTCTTGAGCAAACGCAGAAGACCTATGGTACAGGCCCGGGAAGCATTCATGTCCTCCCTGGTGATGTCAGCGAGAAGGATGAAGCTATCCGTCTTGCAGAGGAGGTAGGCAAGAAGGAGCCGAATGGCATCCATTTGCTCGTGAACAACGCTGGTATTGCAGAAGATGATAACACCAAGTTCTGTAAGTTATTTCGTCTGTCATACCGAACCTCATGCTGATGCAAGCAATGTCTTAGCCTCGGCTGGTGAGCCCGATATGTCTGACGCTAAGGCTCTGTCGGAGCACTTCCTCAAGACTGAGCCACAGCAATGGGCAGCCACACTGAAAACAAATGTGACTGGACCTTACTACATGTCCATGGCATTCCTCCCACTACTCGCCAAAGGGCGTGAGACTACTCCAGGTTATTCCTCTCAAATCATCAATGTCTCTTCCATCTCGGGAGCCATGAAAGGCTCTAGTATGGGACAACCAGCTTACGCCACCTCCAAGGCTGCTCTCACCCACCTCAGTCGCATGATAGCTACTCTCACCAAGGACGTTAAAGTGCGAGTCAATGTTATCGCACCAGGGTTGTTCCCCAGTGAGATGACTACTGGAGAGTCTGATGAGGGCAACAAGAGCAATATCGATAAGAAGATGACTAACCCGGCAGGGCGACCTGGTCATGATACTGATATGGCTGCGACAATTCTTTTCCTTGCTGGAAAGGGTGGCTTGTTTTACAATGGCCAGATTGTTTATCCCGATGGAGGTAAGTTTGTCTTGATCGAAATGTCTTAGTCTTGTACTGACCCATATCTGAGGTTCAACCCTGATCAACCCAGCGATCGCAAACTGAAACTGCTTTTTCTGGAAGAGTTTAGTGACATAGTTATTGTAACACATCGCATGGTAGTTGACAATTAAGGAATCCTTGTATCAGAAGTTGAAAGTACGTCGTTTCGTTATTAACTAAGTCTGAGTATAACCTCTAAGAACATGAAGTCCTGTCAAATGAATTTCTTCAAACCTGCTCGTTCTCTTCAGCGATAGCTCGGGACTTCTCAGCGGTAAGATCAGCACCCTCGGCATTGCGTCGGAACTCCTCCTCCTGCAGTGTCAACTCCTCAGACAGTTGAGCATGGGCCTTCCACACGGGCTTGATCTCGAAGAGGCGATCCATAGTGTCAAGAGGCAGACCCTTGGTCTCAGGGATGAAGAAGAAGACAAATATGGAAGAGAGGATCATGAGCGAGGCGAAGAAGAAGTAGACGCCATAGCCCATCTTGAGGAACATCTGGGGGGTAAAGCGAGAGACGATGAAGTTCCAGAACCAGTTGTTGGCAGCAGCGGAAGCTTGACCAAGTGATCTGCAGCATGTTAGCAATTTGTTTAGGTAAATGAATGGCTCAAGGAACGTACCTGGAGTTCTCGTTGAAGATCTCAGAGTTGAGGACCCAGGGGATAGGGTTCCATGTGGGGGAGTAGAAGGCAGTCCAAAGGTAGAAGAAGAAGACGGCAGCAATTCCACCGCTCGTCATCTTGGGAGCCTCAGTTCCGTCGGCAGCGGCAGCAGCAACCTTGGAAGCGGGATCTGCAATCTTTATATAGGCTCCGATGAACCACATGCAGAGGGAACCACCAACTGAACCGATGATCAACAACTTTCTGCGTCCAACAGTCTCAATCAGGAACAGGATAAAGATGATGGTGATGGCAGTTTTGACAACACCGAAGATACCGGTGGTCAAGAAGGAGGTGTTGGTGCCCTGGATACCGATGCTCTTGAACACAGTAGGACTGTAGTAGTTGATAGCATTGATGCCGGAACCGTTCTGCCAGAGGAACATCATGCCGCCGAGGAAGAAACGCCATTGGACCTTGCGGCTCTTGAGCGCGGTGAAGGGCTTCCAGAAACCAGGGCCGACTTCCTTGTTGTAGCGCTCGAGTTCCTGGTCGATGTAGCTGACCTCTTCGACGAGATAAAGGTCACTGGCGGGCAGCTGTCGCAACCAGCACAGGTTCTTCATGGCTTCCTCACGGCGACCCCTGGAGAAGAGCCAACGGGGCGACTCCGGGATCCAGAAGGAACCGAAGAGAAGCATGCCTGCGGGGATGAGCTGGACAGCAAAGGGAATGATCCACTGCTTGTGGCTGGGAGCCATGGTCTCAGCAAGTCCGTAGTTGATCCAGAAGCCGACAAGGCCGCCAATCTGCCAGCCAAGCTCGTAGATACCAACGAGACGACCGCGAATAGCAGGAGGAGACAGCTCAGAGCAGTAGATGGGAACCATGTTCGAACAAGCGCCAACACCAACACCAGCGAGCACACGACCGCCGATAATGAGACCCAAGCCACGCTCAGCATTAGCGCCAAGCATCATACCCGCACCCAGCATGAAAACAAAGCTGAACGCAATGAGCGAGTATCGTCGACCGATGAAATACGATGTGATGTATGCGAATAAACTGCCGAAGAAAGCACCGGCTTGATAGACGGAGACGATGTTGGACTTGAGAAGCGCGAGGTCATTGGGTTCGTACGAGGCAAAGTCGAATTCCTCTGTGAAGCTCGGCAGCGCGATCGTGGTGCCGATGAAGGCGGAGTCATAGCCGATCATGCATGATGCGAAAGACGCGATGGCAGCGCAGGTGTATACGCGCCAGTTGTAGACTGCCTTGGGAGTCGGCCTGTCCTCATTGACGGCGAAGATGTTGTTGATGGAGAGACCCATGATGAAGATTGTCAGCCAGCACAAGCGGGAGGAGTTTGTGTCTGCGGAGGAGATGAAGATCTGGGGATCAGAACTAAGTATGGGGAAGAGAAAACCCTTTAATATATGCGTCCGGTCCAATGGCCACGAGCCAATTACAACACCGCGTGCGCTTGAAAGTTTATCCCGTCCCTGGTCGTAGTCTGGCACTGGCGCGTCCTAGCGCGTGCACTGCGATGTGCGGAGAAGGGCTCGTGGTAGGACTAGAAAGGTCGAGATTCAGAAAACCCCGCATACGCTGGGGTAGCGCCAAGGGAGATTTTTCGCTCTAACCGGAACTCGGGATCATGAGTAGCGTGGATGGCTAAGTGTTTACCCCCTGCGGTGTCGCACAGTTGCGCTTAATTTCCGTATTCCAGTCTTTGGATGGTTTGGAGTCGTCGTTTGCCTACATCTGGAAGTTCTGGGGTTCGATACCAGATTCTGGGGACCCCGCATGGAATTAAACTAGTGGGGTAAGTAATCATCCCCACGCGTCTGCTGATTTAACAGATTCGTCGTAAGCTCGGGGGTAAGTGTTGATCCCTCAATGCCATTTTGCTCCTTGGATCACCAATCTAATGTGATGCCGATACACTCAGAAGTCGGAACAGTTCCTTGTGTTGTCTCGGATAAGAAGATGTTTGTTCAATAGGATTGATCCAAAGCTCCATGCGACTGCAAAGGTGATGGTGGACCCAGCCAACTGGAACGAGGCCCATGTCCGCCACGCGACTTCATCCAGGAACGAAAGGCACATGGGACAGGTATGGATCTCAAAACAAGTACCCCATATTGAAGCGCGACTGTGGAGAAAAGGGAAAGGATCTGGCGAGGTCAGGGGGGCTTCGGTAGCCGACCGCGTTCCTCAGCGGGTGCATTGCAGCGTCGGTCATGCTTGTTTGCCGGCATTGATCGCAGTGACCTAGACTACGTTGTCTGGACCCGTTCCCCAGAGTTTATCCCCAATGCTAAGCTTCCCCCATCCGCTTTGGACTTGTGATCAGCTCCGGTGGAATTGGGGGACATTACCCCTGATCGATTGGCTCATGAGCTTGGGCATGGGCTGGCTTTGGAGACAGGCTCGGGGAGCTCAAAGGGGATAAAGAAATAAGAGAAGTCTAGTGAGGAGACCAGTGAGCGCTCCTAGCGTTACTGTGACGTTTGTGACGTTTAGCCTTGCTACTGAACACGCTATCGTGATCCAAAAACATCGAATTGAGCTCATTCATTTCATCAATTCATGCTGTAAGATTTTATGTTTGTGGTGACGCGTCAAATAGCCAACTCCATAGAAGTCATTTCAAGTTACCTGTATCTTACAGTTAAGCCAGATTTGTCAAAACATCGACGAATGGCTCACAGATATGGAAAGAGGCCATATGGTTGATTCGCGACATGATGTAGGGTAGGGCTACAGCATGTCAGGACCTCACCAATTTAGACTTAGTGGGACCCACATGGGTTCAGTATTTTTCACTGTACTCCATACATCCAACAGGGTTAGGAATAAAACACAGGTTACTTTAGGTAGTATTTAAGAGAGTAACATAAAGTATTTACATAAATAGTATTCTATGTATAATAGAGAATATAGCGAGCTTGCGCCTATATTCCCGTTAGAGCTTGCTATAAAATAGAATGAAGTCCCTGTGATGAACTTTAGCTTGATAATTCTTCATGGTTGCGCTAGCCTCTTAAATTAACCGGTATATCGCAGTGAAAACAGACCCCGCTCAATAGAGCTAACCAAAATGTTGCCACTCTGGAAGTAAGGGTAAACAGACCAAGCACCATAGAACTGCGCTTCGCCACCAACAGCATCATCCTCAGGGTGGACGTCAAAGAAGCCAATCTCCTCAAACAGAGCGCCAGTGTCATCCTGAGCAATAGAAGACACGTTCACCATGCGAAGGCCAGATCCGTAATTAGCCTGGTATGACACCCCGCCAACGACGTACTGGTTGTGATCGATAGAACGAACAGGGCTTTTGTAAACACCACGGAAGACAGGGTACTCAAGATCCTGGATATCAACAATGTATGTGGTGGTGTGCTGATCAGCTGCAGGACCAGTCTTCTCTTGCTCATCCAGCTCGTCGTCGAGGAGGAGATACTTGTGATCCTCTGTCAACCAACCCTGGTGAGTATACGTTGCGCCGTTGTATGTAGTGCGCGACAATTGACGCGGCATAGTACGGCGAGAAATGTCAACGATAGTGAGCGCATCCTCATTGTAGTTGAAGCAGATCTCACGGCCCTGGAAAGCCTTTTGGGGACCACGGTAGATGACGCACTGCGCGTCGTGGACGTAGCCATCCGAGGCAACGCAGCCAGCATCCTGAGGACGCTTTGGGTTAGAGACGTCGATCATCCAGAGGCCAGCGCGACACTTGAGATCGTAGGCTGTACCGACGGCGGCAATGAGTGCAGTCTCCTCATTGGCGACGATGTTGTGGCTGTTACCGAAGGCGCTGAAGTGCGCTGCCAAGTCGCTCCTGATGCTGAAGGTAGGGGGGTTCTTCTTATCGGTATTGAGAAGCTTGGTGAGGTCGAAGATCTGGAGACCGTGGCCAGCTGCCTCTGAGCCGATGTAGGCGTAGTTGCCAATGACCTTGATGTCGCGCCATGACGAAGCGACGGTCTGGGTTGGGAGGCGTCCGACGTAGGTTAGGCTGCCGTCGGGATGAACTTCCGCAAAGGCTGTGCCGTCTGATTGTCCGAGAAGAGCGAACTCGCGACCACTGGAGGCATGTGTCCAACCTAGAGCCGGTTAGCAAAACGAAACATCACACAGGACTAGGTACAGAACATACCCCAGACATCATTGCCGACACGGGTTCGGCTGCCCATATCCTGGTGGCGCAAGAAACCCAAGAGGTCAATCTTGTTACAAGAGTAACCTCCCGCCTTGCCATCAGAACAAGGCGTGCCAGAGCTGAGGACCTTGTAACGATCTTTGTCAAAGACTCCAGCCGCCGCCTCACTCTCATGGAGAGCCATCTTGCGCTGCTTAAGCTCCCCCATGCCAATGGCATGAGGCGCACTCTTGGCACGGAGGTAGTCCTCATTGTACTTGGCCGTGTTGATTCTCTGCGTCTGTGCGACGGCAGAGCCTGCGAGGGTGGCTAGGAGGAGAGAAGTGATGCTGGCCTTCATGGTGACGGATTGGGGAGGTTTCGAAGAGGTGATGAGCGAGAAACTACAGAGCGGATATCGCAAGGCATGGAGGGAGTCTTTATACTTGATGTGAGGTATGTTTGTTGGGATTGGGAAACTTGTGTAGATCATTTCTCAGATTGGAAGCTAGTTCTTTTGTTCTTGGAAGCTGGTCCTTTTGTGCTTGGCAGCTTATTCAATCGAAGAAGTATGCGATAAGGTCCATGACTTGGTCCGGGCCAAGTTAACGCTATGGACACGGATACGACCCTGAATATTTGGAGTGACGATTAGAATCAAACATGCAGCATCGCTGACCACTGAGATGCAAGAGGTCCCCTGGAATGATGTATATCGTTTCTTCTTAGAGTTAGTGACTATGGCAAAGGTTCCCCAGAAATATCGGGCCAAGGATGAAGATGAACAGGCCCATAGATAGGCTACGCATAGATAATCTTCAAGGCCACCAGTCACGTCTCGTGTTTTTCCAAGCGACTCGAGGCCAAGACACCGCCAAGCCTTGGTGCCGATGAACTACCAGATTCATCTTAAGCTTAAGATAAATATCTCACGGGTATATCACACGACCCACTCCGACCTTTGGGAGATGCCTATTCGGGATAAAGGCCCGCTTCTGGCCATGTGACCTGGAACTTTTACCAAGACAAAAGGACGGTCTTGGCTCCAACCTTTAGGATTCCTAGAGACTCTCCTCTTGTCGTATAGAAGAGTAACGTGCTTTTTCCCCGCTTGGCGTTCTTGAGGAGCTCTGCGATGATTGACCAGACGGATTCATAGTCTCATGCTCTACTTCCTTTGACGTCTTTGCAGTGCAGCCAGCGCAATTCATCATTTCCGGATCGTTCTTTGAGAGAATTGCATCAATCACGAATTGGTATAATCTCCAGAGAGCTGATAGTATGACTATTGTGTTGATGATGACAGACACAATAAGCGTTGGTCTACTTTTGAGACGAGGGATCTGACAGAGAAACGTAGTCGAGATGGCAGAAGGTTCAATTCCTAAATTCTTTCTGGACGAGTCCTTGGAGGTGAATGCATGATGAGCCAATCCTTCTGTGGTGTTGACTCTAAGATTATCACCCCAAATGGGCGTGCGATTCCGGATAGCTTCGTACCCTTTGGTGGAATGCGCCAAAAGCTCGACGTTGTCCAGAATACTCGGCCCAGAGTCTTTCTGTCCAAGATCGGCGAGAATCGTGAAATAGAAAGCTTTCGCCAGGTTATCTGCTGAGATCCAAATACCAGGCAACGGCATCAACTGGTCACTATCATCCGCTTTGGAGAGCTGCTCGATCAAGTGCGTGTTGTTCATCTTCTCACGGCTGCAGTAATAAACGTTGGGAGAAACGCCATTATTACTGAAAGGGACGAAGAAACAACTGACTTGGAAAAAGTCCAGTGCCTTGATATCCTGCACCGATGGCACGACTGTCTTTCTTTTCGTGAAGGAAATATGACCCTTGTAGATCGGAGGGATATCTGTGTCATTCTCACCCCGGAAGAACTTCTCGTTGGAAACGTGCATGTCGTTGGTCAAGGCGATTGAGTACCAAGCGAGAAGTGACTCTCCCCACCACAAGCTAGCTTTGGCTGTCTCATTCCGACCTGGGAATGCTGTGCCTACATCGTTATCGATACCGTTGACGTCGTAGGTAGTTGTCATGTTCACGGTCGTCGTGCCGCCAGGCGTGTCGACCTCACAGGATAGCGAAGCTCGTAGCTTAGCACCCCATTGTTGAAGCGCAATCTGAGACGCACTCCGATCGATGCCCTCAAACTCAATCGTGATACCGTTCACTGCACATGATTGGAAAGGGCTGTTGAGATAGGGTAACGATCCTAGCAGTGCATCTGGTTCTTTTGGATTGTCACCGCGCCAGATCTTGGTGACAGTGTATTTGAGGGCGGTGTTGTTTGTGTAGAACTCAGTGCCGATTGGAATGGTCGTGGTAGAGCAGAGGGACTTTGTGTTTGCGGTGAGGAAAGAAGGCCAGTCTGAGAAAGGGTTGCGATTTTCGCTGGTGGTATTGGGGTTAGAAGTGGCCTTTGAGATAGTCTCGTAGCCTTGTGTCGCGACGCTCAGGAATGCGATAAGCGCTGTCGCGATCAGTCCGCCGACTAGGACAACGGGAGTAAACCATACGTAAGGGTATGGTCTGCTGAGGTTGTATGAGAAATATGAGGCATGCATGGTCAGTTTTGGCGAGTGATGGGTGACTTGATCAAGTAGTCTAATTGCGGAAAAGCTGTTCTTGTATTTATTAGCTAGTGCGCAAGACCAGTTTATATGCAGCCATCTTCGTCGAGCTGCTATATCAGCATCGGTGAGATTTCACTGGGGGCCAAAAAGAAGCGCTATGGGTCCCGTAGACATAACCTCAAACACGGTACAACTAGATACCGACGGGAAGATTTAATAAAGAGTTATGCTTAATGATTACTATGAGAGAAGCTGCGAACATCGTAGATCTAGTGACTGTGCATGAGGCGAAGTACGTGGAAGGAATATCGCCGCTTACAGCCCCAGACATAAATAGACTTAGCGAGTAACGATTAACAGCCCGTCTGACCTCTATGCACACAGCCTCAAAATTATCCATTGGATTCCAGGTACAGTTTCTTGACACAATATTACTGCATTTCAATGTGCCCCGGAACCCAGCGGAACTAATGGTCATGGCATGGGAAGACGAACGCAATGATCACTGAGAAAAGGACAATGCTCAGAGCCATTAGAATTGAAGATCCAAGTCGGCTATCAGTATTACAACAACTGCATATGTAAAAGTGGTACCCTTAGAGTATAGAAAACATTCCATTTTTAATGTTTTCCGTCCATTTCATCCCTGGCTTGCCAAAGGCCACTCGCAAGCCGTCAACCAAGTCCCCCCATAATATTATCTCATCTCCCAATAAAAGGTGCCAAGCTGAGCTTAGTTAGATACGCCAACGGGAGTCATACAAACAAGAGCTTGGCCAAGCTACAGGACGAAATGAGTTAGCATCTACTCTTTCCTGCCAAAGAACAAGACTTACCACTGGAAGGACACAGCATCGTGCTCGTTTACCACTAGCAGCGCAGATGGCTTGGAAGTCGGCGGCATCGGTAGGAGTTTCAGTGGCTATGAACCATGTTAGCTGCAACGTGTCATATTTCAGCACGAATATACTCACGTGAGTCGCATTCAGCGTCTGCAACCCCAAGAGCATCAAGGGAACAACACTCGGGGTTTCCATAGAGAATGTCGGGGCAAGGATCAAAGTTGGCGGCCGCGGCGCTGGTGGAGGAGCTGGGAGTAGACTCTGTGGAGGAACTGGATGCTGAGGTAGCCGCTGACGAAGCAGAGCTGGAGGTGGTGGGGTTGGCAGGAGAACTGGTCTCTGCATCGCTACTTGAAGAAGCAGCAGAGGTGGCAGGGCTGCTCGTGTCTGCATCAGAACTGGAGGGCGCAGCCGAACTACTTGCTGGTGTGCTCGAAGCAGTATCATCGGTAGTCGCCTGGCTGGGGCTAGATGTTTCAGGAGCAGAAGATGATGGTACAGTACCGCCAGTGCTACTAGATGGAGCGGCGCTATCGCTGGGCCCCTGAGTAGCAGGGCTGCTAGGTCCGGTGGAGCCAGGACCTCCAGAGCTACTGTCTCCAGGTGATGTAGATGAAGGGCTGTTGGTCACAGGCGGGACTTGGACAATTACTGTCGCTGGGCCAGAGCTTGCGGTGGGAGAGATGGTAGTGGTGGAGGGCTCACCATTGTCATCCTCTCCAGTTACAGTGCGAGTGACAAAAGAGGCGGGAGTGGAAGATGAGCCGGGGCCAGCAGGAGAACTGGAAGGGGGGACCTCCACGATGACAGTGCCCGTACCTGTTGAGCCAGATGACGAAATAGTGGACGTGACCGGGTCGTCCGTGGGGTTGAGAGTGCTACCGGTGGTGGTAACAGTGGTAAATGGGATTGAAGCAGGAGAACTGGAAGGAGGAACCTCCACGATGACGGTCCCTGTACCAGTTGATCCTGATGGAGAAATAGTCGAAGTGACCGGGCCTTCTGTTGGGTTGAGGCTACTACCAGTGGTAGTAACGGTAATAAAAGGTACAGAGGATGAGGGTGCAGCCGTGGAGCTTGGCACTATAACGATGACAGTGCCGGGATCGGAAGGGTTGCTGGGAGGAACAGTGCTTGTGAGAGGGTCATCAGTGGGAGAAAGGCCACCTGTAGTAGTGACAGTGACATAAGATGCTGAAGAGGGATCAGCCTTGGTGTTGGGGACCTCGATGATGACACTGCCGGTTGCTCTTGGCTTATCAGGGGTGATAGTAGTAGTGGCAGGGCCGGTGAGAGAAGGAAAGTCTCCGGTGGTAGTGAGAAGATGGGGATCCATTAACTCCAGGAGGAGATGTTGGGACCTGGATAATTACAACACCCGGCTGGCCTGGCTCAGTCGGGGGGTAGGTCTTGGTGACAGGTTGGTTGCCAATGTCATCAGGGTTCGCAGGAACAGTGAAGGTGAGGTAGCCTCCATCGGGAGGAGAACCGTTGCCGTTGCCGTTACCATTGGTGGCACTATTTGGAAATGATTAGTTGAGTCTCATACAACTGTCAATGGCATGTCGAACGTACCTGGTCAGAGTAGTCAAGCTAGTCGAGACATCAGTCAGGACAGTGCTCAAAGACGAGGGAGCATTGGTGACATGCACAACATGGCCATCATCAAGAACAATGTCAGTGTTGGCAGGGAAGTAGGAGTCGATGAGGATAGGCTGCTGGAACTGATATTCAGCGGGCTGAAGATTGATGATGGTTGAGCAAAGAGGATCAGCAGAGGCTTGGGCAAGTGCAAGCTCCATCACTGCTGAAGCGGCCATGACACTCTTGGACTTCATGGTGAGTAACGAGTGTCCAGGGGAAGATAAATAAGCGAGCGATATTAAGGAAACGAGTGTAGTCAGAAACTGAAGATGCCGTTGACATTCAAATGATTGCAACTGGAATCAGTCTGAGGACGAGCTGTATATACACGTCCGAACCGTGAACCCAGATGTTGATTTCTGAACAACAACAACACACGGCATTGAGGTGATTTCCAATGTTTGAGTTCACAAATGTCGACACGACCTCCATGACCCGACTCCGCACCGCAAAAATGAAGCCTTCCAGCTCCTATCGCAAAACTTTGTCTCTTGAATGCCTACTATTGACACTATATCCTGCCTGTCTCACATTCTCTCCGCTAAGCGAGGCCCCATCGCAGATATTAACCGCCGATCGCCTTCCCGAAACAGCTTTGACGTGGGAACTCTTATGCAAGGCAGAGATGTCAGTATTGCCTCGTTTGGACGGATCAACAGGCATTGGGTTTTTGCTTTAGCTGCGTTGTGTATGTTTTGGTCTCAAAGTTGGACGTGTTGCAATGTCGCCAGGTATGAAAGTGTGAAAGTAATTTTAGAAGAGTTTAGGTACTGAGGTTGGCGATATATAATACTGGAACGAAGGGATGTTTTCGCAGTGGCAGACAAACAAGTCCTTTGATAATTTTCACTCGTTCACGCATCTGTCACTCGCTTCGTCACTCGCTTCAAAATGCAAACCTTCAAGTCCCTCATCCCGTTCCTCCTGACTGCCGGTCTTGCAGTCAATGCCGAGACAACCTCCTGCGTTACCTCAACCAAGACCTTTCCCACCATCACCTCCATCATCGTCGAGCCGACCAGTACTTGGTCCGGCAACGGCACAGGTAGTGGTCCTCATACCGTATATACCACTGAGTATCACGAGTTCTGCTCCACGGGTCTGCGTCTGCACACGTACACCATCACTGAGGCCTGCCACAAGGAAAAGTGTCAGCCTCGCACTACTGGTGTTCCGCCTGGGTTTACCTCAACTGTTACTATTTGTAACTCTTGTGGTGAGAAGCCTATCACTGCGACACTGACTGTTCCGTGTCCTGAGGCTACTCCTACCAAGGGCCCTGGGAAGCCGCAGCCTGAGCACTGCGAGACATGCCACGATCAGGGTGAACCATCTGGAAAGCCTCCGGCTCAGTCACAGCCTGTTCCGTCTGCCCCGGCTGTAAAGCCAGTCCCCACGGGTAATCAGCCAGAAGAATGCACCTCGTGCGGCCCCAAGCCTCCATCTGCTAGTCTTCCTCAACCTCTTAAGCCGACCAACAACCCTAGCGAGGAGAAGACAGAGCACCCCAACCCCACTGCTGCATGCACTGCTTGCGGTGCTGGAGGAGAAGTTCCGCACCCCCCTGCCTCCCTGGCAACTTCAGTCGTACCCGGCCCCTCTGGAGAGAAACCGGCTACTAGCCCTACCGGCCCTGCTCCTGGAGAACCATCTGCTATCACCGCTGGCGCAGCCAAGTCCTCCTACGTTGAGTTGGGGCTTTTGGGTATCGTCGGCCTAGCGGCGGCCTCTTTGGCAACCCTCAGTGCTGCAGTCTCAACCTCGTCGGTGTCCTCTCTGGTGACTGCCGCGCTCGTGAGTCAACTCTTGAGTATTCAAGATCGATAGTTACTGATTGTGGTAATAGCTACCAAGACCCCCAACAGCGCCAAGGAATTCCAAGAGATTTGCGCCGAGTCTGGTCAGAAGGCTCGCTGCTGTGGCCTCTCCGAGATTGTAAGTTCCCTCTATTTGCTTTCCAAAATAACATATTGGCTGACCATGATGTAGCTTGAGCTCGGTGCTTTCTGCCAGAAGCCCGTCGGTGTTGCTGCTTAAGCACCTTGTATGCTTCTGGCCTTTCTACTGGAGCGAGGTTGTCCCAAGTTGTCGGCGCGTGTAATAATACTCGGGGAGGATACTGAAACTGCAAGTAGCTATGGACTCTACTAGATATCGGTCGCACGATCAGGTAGCAAATCAATAATCCTAGTTATCTTTGCCACATATGCATTTACACCTAAATCAAACTGTACCTGCAAGCTCGTAATGCGAAAACGCTTATCGATTTCGAGCAAAACCAATGAGATTCACGATCCATTACTCAGCCAGACAGAAGTGGCCGACTTGCAGTCCGGCCAAAACCCGGGTCATGTCTAGCACCCGAATGCCCTCGAGTGTGAGTCCGCTGGTAGTCGTTGTTATGAGAACGAATGGGGGCTGATAAGCTAGCGGCGCCGGGACCGGGACCGGCTGGCAACTGCCGATTCGGGGAAGTGGGGAAGTCCCATGGGTGCTCTACAACGACCCGCCGTATCCGACGATCGGCAATTCATTTCAGGGCGTAGCATATTGATAGACCTCGCGTGCGGTGTAGGCTTGATGAATGTTCGAAATATGACAAATACTTCACTGACTAACAACCGGCTTAGTTAGAGGACAAGAGTATCATGGGGCTATTGACCTCCGTTGCCGTACCCGGTCGTCCACAGGCTGTGACAGACGGCTGTCACCATACATCGTGCCAGGGCCGGTCGCATCCATTATCTTCAAGACAGCGTCTCAAGTTAGTCTGTAGAGAAATTATATAAGTCCTTTCGGTATTCATGATCATTTTGTACATCAACTCATCGCTTCAGTATTCGAGTATTCACTATTCACCATCACACTATGACACGAAGCTTCCCTTTCAAGGTCTTGACCCTTTTCAACTGTGGATACATCTTGGCAAAAGACTAACACCCGCTTTACAGCTGGACGATCCGTCCCTCCTGCACGAGGAATCACTATTAAATGGCCAATGGGTTCAAGCCCAGTCCGGAAAAAGGTTCGACGTTGAAGGTGAGCTAAGCCTAAGAGTCAGACAGCAAAGAACGAACGAAAGCTCATATAATATTCTGTAGATCCTGGCTCTGGTCAGATCTGGGCCACTAGTCCCACTAACGAAGTCTGTGACGTTGACAAATATGTTGAGTCGTCGGATGCTGCCCTCCAAAGCTACCGCCACATAAATCCTCGCCAGCGAGCTAAGATCCTTCTCAAGTGGCACGAACTGATCACCAATGCACGACAAGACATCGCCAAGATCGTCGTCTTCGAGACCGGTAAACCTATGGCAGAAGCCCTTGGTGAGGTGGATTATGCCCTTGGCTTTGCCTGGTGGTTTGCCGGCGAGGCTGAGCGTATCAGAGGGTCTATTGCTCAACCCTCTATATCTGACCGTCGAACCTTTGTCATCAAGCAGCCGATCGGCGTGTGCGTTGCTCTCGTCCCCTGGAACTTCCCTGTCGCCATGATCATCCGCAAGGTCTCGGCTGCTTTAGCCGCAGGATGTTCCATGATCGTCAAACCATCGCCCGAAACACCATTCAGTGTCATGGCTCTGGCAGACCTGGCCCTTCGTGCGGGTCTACCTCCAGGAGTGCTCAACGTTATCTCAACTGATAATGCCAACACCCCATCAGTCAGCGAGACACTCTGCAAGCATCCGCTTGTCCGCAAAGTCACCTTTACTGGCAGTACTTCTGTCGGCAGTATCGTCGCGAGGCATTGCAGTTACGGGCTGAAGAAGGTCACTATGGAGCTGGGCGGAAACTGTCCTTTCATCATTTTTAATGATGGCAATCTTGAGCAAGCAGTCGCAGCTCTTATGATACTGAAATGGCGAACTGCAGGCCAAGCATGCACCCACGCCAATCGAGTCTATGTCCAAAGCGGCGTTTATGACAAGTTTGCGCAGATGATGGCTGAGGCCACCAGCAAGCTCCGCGTGGGGCACGGAGCCGACTCGTCATCCACTATGGGACCACTGACTACTTCTCGTGGCGTTGACAAAGTTAAGAAACATGTCGAAGATGCTGTCAGCAAAGGAGGAAAGATTCTGTGCGGCGGTAAACAGCCAGAGAATCTGAATGGATACTTTTTCGAGCCAACTATCATCTCGGGCATGACCTCGGATATGCTCACGACTCAAGAAGAAATCTTTGGACCCATACTGGGGCTGTACAAGTTTGAAACCGAAGACGAAGTGGTGCAGAAGGCCAATGATACTTCGATGGGCTTGGCATCCTACTTCTTCACCAGAGACGTCTCCCGAACCTGGAGACTTTTAGAAAGCTTGGAAGCTGGAATGATCGGTATGAATACTGGTATGTTAAATTCTATCACTAAGTTGCCCTGAAGACTAACAATTTATAGGTAATGCCTCATGTGCTGAGTCTCCATTCGGTGGAATCAAGATGTCGGGCTATGGCAAAGAAGCAGGCAAGGATGTGGCTATTGAGGAATACCTCATCCAGAAGACAGGCACACTGACTGTTGAGGATGGACCCAAGTTGTGAGCTGATTGATACGCCGTCTGGGAGGCTCGTTAAGGATTATACAAGTCGACGTTGGCCTTATTGGGAGTTGAGTTATTTTGCATAAATTAAAGCCATTTTGCATAAATTAAAGCCTTCTTAAGAAAACCTTAACACATATGTTTCGTTAGAGTCATTTTCCACTGCAAGAAGCAGTCTGCAAACTTTTGTATCTTATTTTATTCAGCAGCAAGGCGCATAAAGCACTTGGGGATGTGATTGTGTATCAAGGCAACAAGGCCTACATGAGAAGCCTGTTGAAATCACATGCTGTCGTGTTCATTCGCAACATGAAGGTAGTGATCCTTAACCCGCCGCTTCGTTAATTACGTTGCTTGTGAATAGCACAGTACTGCCCTTTTCCTACTCATTATTCATGTAATAGCTTAAGTAGGTAAGACTTGGAGAAACTTGGTAAGTATACAACCTTTTCAAGCTCTTGGTGCTGATTCAATCTCTCAGCCACAAGATTCAGTTGCACAATAACACGTGTAGCTCAAGCTCTTGTCACGGCACCACATATCTGATCAATTGATAAACAAATTCCATTCTAGAGGGCGAAATCTCATAATCAGGCCCCGATAACAATACATAATTGCAAATCTCTCCTACTCATTAACCATCTAACACTTTACACTACTGTCCTCCATTTCTCAGCTCTTAGTCGACCTGCTTGTTGGCAGGTGAATCAACTACTGGCTCTACATCAATATCTGTTGCAGCTGGGGCCTCTGGCACAAGCCGAATGAGGAACACCATGCAGAGAATAGTGAGGCACAAGATGGCCGCGTGGACATAGAAGGGAATCCTAGCGTCGGATCCGCTGTGAGAGTTGATCGCGTAGGAGACCGTCTGTCCGGCCGTCTCAAAGGCTCGGAGCAAACCACCCGAACGAGCAGAAGATCCGGCGTCGGTGGAGAAAGTGCCCAGGATCCAGTATAGAGATAGCTGGCATACGTAGCTAGTTGACTGCATTATCAAATATGGGAGGTAAGCCTCCACCCATCTTCTGGTGTTACTTTGAGAAAGTATCCGTTAGTAATTAGTGCAAGGGATGTTACGAGGCCAAGGGTGAGCATACGTTTCATAGTCCAGAGCGTTTTCGAGTTTGCCTCCACCAAACTTTGCGTACTCGATACCAATCCAGATGAAGCAGGCCGCCTGTGGAATCAACCAGCAGGCAAAAGAGATCCATGCTCGCTTGGTCTGGGACCAGCGAGTTCTGTCGAGAAGCTTGCCATAGAGGATCACCTCGACAATGGAAAGTGTTGCTAATCATAGATACCAGGTTACCATTTTGCACTTAGCATAAGTTGGCTGTGTACTTACGGAGGAGAAGAGAAGACAATGCTCTAGCTCGCACTGAAAAGTGCAACGATAGATAGGTGCCCATCGTTCCGCCACAGAAGAACGAGTAGAAGGCAGGCAGTGCCATGAGCCAGGTCTATACTCAGTGTCAGTTGGAGCTCATGTATTTAAATGTACAAGAACCTACCTTCCGGCGCTGCAAGTGCTTCCACAAGGCAGCAAACTCTTGCTTCCAGCTGGCTCTCTCAGAAATGGCAATTTTAGTGCCATCATGACGTCGGACCCGTCTAGTCGGCGAGAGCAAGAAAGCCCAAACCAGGCCAGTGCATTCTATTGGACTCTGGTTAGACACTTCACCGACGGCCTTTGATTTGGGTGACTTACCGAAGGCAATAAAGACGAGGTAGGTAGACCACGCAACGCCACCTGCTTTGGAGTCACTGTGATTGTTGGAAAAGTTAATGGCGCCTCCAATGACACTACCCGAGTTCCGCATGGCAGACCATACACCTGGGTAAACTGTCAGTAACTCCTTATGCATGGCTTGCAGACTACTCACCTAGATAGAAGCCTCTGTCGTTTGCGAGGGGATATGACAACATGGCCGTAGATTCTGCGACGTACAAAAAGCCATAGGTGAAGCCTGTGAGTATCTATCAAACGAGTCAGCAATAGCATGCTACGTATAAATACTCAGAGCTGCGCGTACCTTTGCAAAGATCAGATACCAATTAACACGATACTTTGCGCAAACGTAGTACGCAGAACCGGAAAGAGGCATTCCAACCGCTGCTATGATGCAGGACCATTTGATACCGAACTTGTTGATCAAGGGGCCGCCGAAGAGAGTGAGTAGACATCCAGCCGTATAATTGAGAGAGGTCGCTAGGTTTGCTAGGTACGGGGTAGAGAGACCGCCGCCTCCAAGGTTGGAAATGGCATCGGACATTGCTGGACCAACACATGAGAGACTGGGATTAAATAAAAATCAGTGAACTGTGATTAGGAGGACACGACAACTTACAGTCCAAGAAGGATCATTTGAAATAGAACGCTCCTGTAGAACTTTGTGGGTTTTGAAGCGTTTAAGTAGCTATAGTCAATACTTGCATCGAGGACTTCGCCGTCGATGTAGCTAGTAGTTGGAGCAAGGTCATTATGTCCGCTAATCTTGGTATCGTCCTTGGGGACTGCAGTTGCCATGTTGTATACAATATGATTCCGTTCGGATGATCAGAAATAATATCATGAGCGTCGAACGTTTCAACTGGTATGAAATCATTCTGCGAAGGACAGTAATAGAATATATATCATTGGTTATCAGTCAACCAACTTGGGAGACCTCACTGCTCATGGCGTAGGGTAGCATTGAGCGGTGGGAGGGTTACCCCGCGTTTGCTGGTTCAAATGCTTATCGCGGGGAACGCCCAGATTTGGTTCAGCTATCAGGCACTAAATTGCCGCGTTATCCACTGTGCTGATTGGCCGTGTAGGGTATCTAACAGCAGACAATCTCGCTAGACCGGGCCGGTTTTACTCGATACGGCAATTCTCTAGTGTTACTTTATTAGGCTTACTCCGTAAACCCTTTTTTATTACAGGATGGTCTGGGTGCAACATGAACGAAACACTGGTATTGGATGTCATCGTGTTTTCAGATAACGTTTCTGCTACCAAAACGACCGGGCCGGTCAACTGATAGCACGTATCGGGCTTTAGATGCACATGATTGAGTTTCTCTTTCTTCTTCGCCCTCAAGGTACATCGGTGAGTTACATTCACCCTGTTTACGAAGTGTAGTACGGGGGTCAATAAAGTGGGGACTACTGATTGCTCACGCCTATTTTACTCAACATCTCACTACCTTGTTTCTTCAAAGACAGATAACAACTAAACCAAGATATCTTATTCAGCCACAATCGCTACCATGTCGCCCTCTCCTCTTCCTGTCGACAACGCCACAACCCCATTTTGGAGGTCAGAGCCGCACCCTCTCGATAACCATCGCTCAACACCTGAGCTCCCTGCCCAAGTCGACGTTGCCATCATTGGAGCGGGATACGCAGGCGTCGCGACAGTTTATCATATTCTGGAGCAATGCAAGGCCCAAGGTGTTGCTTCTCCGAAGATAGTGATCCTTGAAGCTCGCCAGGCTTGCTCGGGAGCTACCGGACGAAATGGTACGCGATCCTCAATCGTCAGTGTAAATTTGTATGTTGTTAATTATCAATACAGGCGGACATTTGAAGCCCGATCCGTATAACAGGCCAGCGAATCTATTGGCTACTTACGGCATCGAAGCGGCAGCTGAGGCAGCAGAGTTCGAAGCCAAGAATCTTGCTGCTGTCAAAAAAGCCATTGAGCAAGAGGGCGTTGACTGCGACTTTGTCTACACCCGTGCTATCGATGCGCTCATGTCAGACACCATACTGGATAAGATAAAAGCGGGAGTAGACGCTCTCAGACAGAAAGGGGTTTCTGTTATGCAAGATGTCTACTTTGCTCAAGGTCCTGAAGCTGAGCAGGTAAGCAACCTCCGATTCCAATTGAATAGCTGAACTGGTTCTCACAGTCTGTGTCTTAGCTTTCAGGTGTCAAGGGGGCCAAAGGCTGCTTTTCCTACACGGCGGGCCACTGCTGGCCTTACAAGCTCATTCTCCAACTTCTGTCCAAGGCTGTTGATGCTGGTGTCAATCTGCAGACCAACACGCCAGTCACTGCAGTTACTGAAAAGCCCGATGAGGAGGGCTATCTGACACTGAAGACTTCTCGCGGCACGATCCGAGCTGCAAAGATCATCTACGCAACTAACGCCTACACTTCATCCATCTTACCCGAGTACGCTGACAAGATCGTCCCGGTTCGGGGCATTTGCAGTCACATCAAGCCGACCAAGACACCAGCGCCTCTACTGCCAAACTCTTATATCATCCGCTGGTCTGATACCAAGTATGAATATCTCATTCCCAGGCTTGACGGAAGCATTATAGTTGGAGGCGCACGATCAATGTACTACCATGATCTTGACAGCTGGTACAACAACGTCAACGACGACCAGTTAATTGACTCAGCGAAGAACTACTTTGATGGGTACATGCAGCGTGTCTTCCACGGCTGGGAAGACAGTGGCGCGTATACGTCCAAGGTTTGGACTGGAGGTGAGTTGACGTACCTCTCTTTGTTGAAAAGTTACTTACACTCGGACCAGTTATGGGTTACTCATCTGATGGCTTGCCCCATGTGGGTGCTGTCCCCGGAAGACAGAGTCAGTATATGCTTGCCGGCTTCAGTGGACACGGTATGCCGCAGATATTCCTGTCAGCGAAAGGCGTGGCGTCTATGGTGATGGAGGGCTTGAGCTACGAGAAGACAGGTATACCGAAGCTCTACGAGGCTACTCAAGAGAGGCTGGATAGTCCCAACAACACTATACTGGACACCTGGAAGACAGTCCAGAGGAGGGAAGGAGCAAAATTGTAGATAGTACTCTGGAAATAGGATACATATCGATCGTGAGGACTACATCCTGATCCTGACTGAACTACTCGTTGCTCAATACGAATGTTGAATTTACTCCTTTACCCCTCAATGTCAAATCATTTACCGATAGTCCGGTACTTACTCCTCACTCTTTGGGGTTACATTGCTAAATGTCGCGTGCACCCTACCAAAGAGGTCCTCAGCTAGCGTATAAATCCCACGCAGCTCCATCATGACAGGGCTAGACCCGAAGCAGTAATTCTGATCCGGTGTGTTCGGTTCGATCGGCAGACCACAACAGACCAGTATGTTGCATCAGTTCCCAATACATCTTGGTGAATGTTACCCAATCGCCATATCTCAACGTTTTCCCCGCTCTTGAGTCTGTTGCTACAGCAGTACTATAGCCAAAAGCGCGCCCTCTTTTTACAAACTGATAAGATGAGAAGGACCGGCGTGGTCGATCCGGCTCGATGCACAGGACCGTTATCTGAGGAGATCATGAAGCTTCCATGCATATGGTTCGAGGTAAATGATCATCATCTGCCATCACCGGTCTCACAGTGGTCAACAAGCATGAAGAAGCTGAACTTTCAGGACATGGCAATCCCGGTTGGTGGCACTAGAAATGAGTCTGATTGCTGCGTTCACCAGCATTCATGGTGTTAAGCTCTGGCTAAATGCATCGTTGGCCCTGGAACATATGAATTGGGGTATACATGCATGGAATTGTCCATTCAAGATCGCAGTATTAAGTATAATGGGTAGGTATAATAACGGCGGCTACTCCTAAATGGGTCGGAATGCCAAGTGTGAGGATTATCTAGCGCTTCCTATACCAGACTAAATTCCATCATCAGCTTGTGGGCCTCTAAACCTTGGTTCTGTAAAGGATGGTTATGGAACTTAGGATGTAGCTCCAAAACAGAATTAAGAGCATTTCCCCAGGTTCGGTCGGTGTGATATCCTCGTCTCACTGAACTCGCCGCGCAAGGTCTCCCAACTGTTGTCCCAAAGGAGTACAAGCTGCAGATGTGACAAATATGTTACCAATCTGAACATAGTCTTTGGAGGGCGTCATGGTCGTTCGTGTGGTAACGATATGTAATCAAGGCCATAAGTGATCGTCCCGGTGAGAGTCTTCCGGTTCGACCATCAATGATAACATTACACGACCGGTCCGGGCTTCTCTGAGCTGCCGAACCAAACTAGGGAATCAAGTGACTGATTGATAAGGTTTCAAGGAACTTTGATGTCGTATGAACGCCTTAGTATTACATCTTGATGCGGGGAAGATACATACCCATGCTGTGATTGATAACGACAAACCTACTACTTAATCCCCCACATAATAACAGCCAAACACTGTACAGGAACCAGGCGTTACCTTATCCATCTATTTCACTCTATCAGTATCATTATCAAAATATCTCTGAGACAATGACTGCCCCCAATAGAAATGTTGTCTTCGATGTGGTCGGAACCCTCGTCAGCTACGAGCATCTCTACGAAGCTATCAAAGAGCGCCTGGGAGATAAGCTCATCCCTCGGGGTATTCAGCCCACACTCCTCGGAATATGCTGGCTAGAAATGGCAGAGCGTGAGTACGCGTACCTATCTCTCCACGGCCACTATGTACAGTTCCTCAAGCTTTTTGAAGCTCTATTCTACCGATGTCTTCATTATGCTGGCGTTGAGAATCCCCGCTCTTTTGCAACCGCAGAGGATGTTACCTACTTGATGAATGAGTTCAAGGAGTTGAAGCTCAGGGACGGAGCTGCAGAGTGCATTCAGAAGCTTCGCGACGCGGGGTTCACTGTTTGGTGCTTCACGACTGGGGATATCTCGCGCGTTGGTGGATATTTCTCCAAGGCTGGAGTTGACCTGCCGGCTGAGAATCTCTTGTCTTGCGATACGAATGGAGTGGCAAAGCCGTGTCCTGAGGCTTATGGGCCTATTTTGAAGAAGCTTTCTACTTCTGAGTCAAAGCCTTGGTTTGCGGCTGCGCATCTTTGGGACGCGTCTGGGGCACAATCTGCTGGGTAAGTAATAGTCTTCAAGGTAGCTGTTCTACGAGGTAACTAAAAGAGTCACAATAGGTTCAAGACTGCTTACAGTATGGTATTGGAGGGTGAATATCTCTATGAGATCTATGGGGAGCTGGATGTGGTAGCTGAGACTCTACCTACTATGGCGGACAAGGTTATCGAGGCCAGTAAGTAATAGAGGTAGTAGAATTTATCATTTATCATTAATGATCTTAAAGATGCTCCAAAGTGAGGGTTATGCCGCTATTGAGTACAAAGTTCAAATGATAAACAAACCCACATAACGCCAATTAATCAATTCAATAAATCACCATCATATTATCTTGATCGACCATCGCTGTCGTTGGCCTCGTTGTCAAGGCTCCGAAGTTTGAGGCATATGAACCACCAGTGACGTATTCGCAACAGCAGTGATTGTGGTTGACTTGCAGTGACAACCCTTTTGCCGGGCTGAGACCTCAGACTTGGTGGGACATCATGAACGCCAGCATAGCGCTTACCAAAATCCTAGATATCGCACCGAAGGATAGCTGCAACGACGCCAGTCTTCTCATGACGTTGCTCTCGCCTGGATGCCTGCCAGCCCACATAAGTCGGAATATATCCTCAATTTGGACGACCCGGTATATGGTAATGTGGCTAATCTCGTGAGCATTGTTGTCTCAGCGAAGATCCATGACAGAGATGAGAGCGGCGGCACCGAGAGGCTTGCTAGGATGGAAGATGGCTGTGAGGTCGCCAGCGAAGCGAACATGATCTTGACGCCTTTGACATTAAATAATTGTTAGACACCATCAACAAGAATTTTACTTAGCTCTCTCTGATGAGTGATGTCCATAGTCGTTGACATTAGCGTTCTGATTGGCTGGCCACTTCCGACGCTTCAATGGTTCGATCCAATGTCTCAAAAGCTCAAAAGAGAAAGTCGTTGGTCCGAAAGGATGCTCGAGTAATCAGATGGAGCTGATCTCCCGCTCGGCGGGTTTCTCTCGTTTCCGATTTCACCCGCTATACATCTCCATCTCGCCGTTTTGTATCGTGCGCTGCTGAATCACCTGTACTCTCGACCGGCGGCTCCTGGCTCTGTCGCATATATCGCAATCATGACGCCTCCAAACCCGCCTACTAAGATTTTGATGGTAGTTACTGTAGGCGGCTACACTCACGCTGGTAAGACTCCATCGCCAGGTTTTGTCTTCCTATCGCTGACGCTTCTGGTCGTAGCCCCCGTTCTGGAACTGGGAAAGGTTCTTGCCTAGCGAGGCCACATCGTTGACTTTGCAACTCCTGAAGGCCAAGAGTCATTGACAAAAGGCTACGAGTACATCAGCCAGCTTTATCTTATAGGCCCTGGCCCTTTATATAAGGAACTCAAAGCTCATTATCTCTACATGCGAGAGTAAGACGCCTTAAAGGGCTTCGCTAGTATTATAGGCTCTAAGTAATTATTTAACTCATACTAGACCTAGATATACTACTATATTAAGCGCATTATGGATAATCCTGCTATAAAGTCTGGTATAATAGTCACTAACCTTTTCGTTAATGTCATTAAAGATATCCTAGATAAGTATAATAT
>JACDIX010000809.1:0-26699 GCA_019843635.1 Fusarium siculi
ATATTAAATGCAGATTATACCTTGTTGTTCCGAGACTGGATCTCTTCATAGCTTAACTGGATTGGGCTGAGAGACCTAGGATATCGGGTTGTGGACTAAGGGATACAGACTAGGTTCTGTGCCACTTACATCGTCCAACCGGAACATGAGTACTGCAAAGTCTTATGGGGTAGCAGAAACCACTTGAGATAAATATCCAATCAAGACAATACTATTCCGGAGCACTGACGGAGCTCTCTCGGTCTTTGAAGAAAATCCGTCGGCAAAGTGACCCCCACCATTCCGATAGTCTAACCCCATTGATCCCGATGCCCCAGCCGTTCCGATACCCCGCGACACTAGGCCCCAGTTCCCCACGGGGAAGATCTGGTGAGGTGCTGGAGCTATAAGAGGGTTGACATCTTTTAGAGCTTGACAGGAAGCTAGACGTGTCTTTCGTGAACCGACGCAGTTATGTACATCGCGAATTATCTCAGTATACCATTATTGGTTGGCGCCTTTCTGGCCGGCATAGTCCTCTATGCCTTGGTCAACGCCTTCAAGTCTCCCCTCCGCGGCTTGCCTGGGCCTTGGTACACTCATTTCACTCACCTCGTTCTCAAATACCAGATTCTCGCTGGTAATCGCGTTCATTACATACACGCACTGCATCAGCGCTACGGGCCCGTCGTACGTGTTTCACCAGGAGAGGTTGCTGTCAGTGACCTCGAAGCGTTTTCAAAGATCCACAAGATTGGTTCTGGCTTTCTCAAGTCGGCTTGGTACGATGCTGTAACTCCCGACCGAGAGCCAGGCATCTTTGTCATGAGAGATCCTCACGAGCATGCTGCCCGAAGACGATTATTTGCTCGTGCCTTTAGCGTCAGCTCGTTGTTAGCTAACTGGGAGTCGGAAATCCGACAGAAGACTGAGCTTGCGGTGAACAACATAAAGCGAGATGCTCAAATTACCGGGGCGGATGTGTTCAAGTGGTGGACTCTTATGGCGACAGATGTGATTGCTCATCTTTCATTCGGAGAGTCATTTCGGATGCTGGAGCTTGGCAAGGTAACTATATCATCTCTATCTCAGTGTAATGAGCATCGAGACTAACCGACTCTAGCAAACTTCTTACATCGATGCGATCCAGTCTGCACTTCTTATGAGTGGCATTCGCGCCGAACTGTCATGGATATATCCTCTCCTCCGGCGTCTGCCTTTCCAAGGCTTGAAGAACTTACTGAATGCCGACAACGTCGTCCTCGAGCACGGTTCTATCGCTGTGCGAAATATGCAGAGCGCTGGGGACGGGCTTAGCAAGGCGAATCTGTTCAGCCAGATGCTGGCTGAATCTGATAGCCAGGAAAAGACGAGTCTCTCCACATCCAGCGTGCAGCAGGAAGCGAGCAATCTCATCGTCGCTGGATCAGACACTACGGCTGTGACTTTGACGTATCTCATCTGGGCCGTTCTCAAGCAACCCCAGCTTCAAGCTGAACTGGAGCGTGAGATATCAGAGCTCAGCGATGAGCTGACCTTTGACGAGCTCAAGAGTGCTCCGCTACTCAACAGTGTGATCGAAGAAACACTTCGTCTGTATGGCGCGGCTCCTGGTGCTCTACCACGCGTTGTGCCGGGCAAGGGTCTTGATGTATGCGGGCATTACATCCCTCCCGGTACTGTCGTCAGCACTCAAGCGTTCTCATTGCACCGCAGCGAAAACATCTTTGAAGATGCACAGAGGTATGATCACTGCTTTTTACTTAAACTAGACACTAACATATTTGGTAGGTTCAATGGTCATCGCTTTATGGACAAGTCTACACTCACAGCAGCACAGAAGGCTGCCTTTTCTCCATTTGGAGCTGGGTCTCGAATCTGTATCGGTCTACACTTGGCTTGGATGGAGCTACGACTTGGTGCCGCACTATTTTTCCGTGAATGCCGTGGCGCCACGCTAAGCCCTGAGATGACTGATGAAATGATGGAGATGGAGAACAGGTTCTTGATTGCGCCCAAGGGGCATAAATGTTTTGTCAAAGTGTGATAATGACAAAGGAGGAACAAGGTAGTAGTCTGTTGTCTGCGATCCCCAGTGCTGAGCCACAACATGAATACTAGAGATATTTTGACAGAGCATATGTAGGCCGTTCACGTTGAAGCTAGAGAATTAAGCTATTTTCGTATCGGCATAAGGAGAAATGCCGGACTGCAATATTAAAATTGCGCAGTTGAGGCCGCCCTCTGACCAGTGAGAAAACAAACCAAGCCACGAAATATGCAGCAGCTAGGCTGAATACCAAATTGTAGCGTCGATAAGCGCAGGCCCGGTAGATCCAAGTGAGCAATAGTCTCTCTTTAGAAACCAATGGCTTAAATGGCTGAACCTTCTGCCAGATGAACAGCCCCTGGATTACCGTCGTTAAAAAGATGGCATTTCTCGCATGAACTTGAATTGCTGTCGCGCGACTTTGCAACACCCCACGCTCATTGATCTGCTGGTTCTTCAACCACGTCCACTCGCTTTACGATGCGTCTTTCACTTCAATCCTTGGCCATTTGCTTGGTCTCGACCCAGGCTCGTATTGCCCTGGCGTCGCCCTGCAAGCCTGTGACTACTACTACTGCGCTTGCTGGAACCACCACGACTACTGCTGTCAGGGAGGCTTCCACTGCCCCTGCGATCACTGACGACTCTACCACTACGGATGTTGGGGAGACTACCACCACTACTGCCCTCTCTGATCTTTCCACCACTCTCACCCTCAGCGAAGGCTCAACCACCACAGCACTGGCTGAAGAGTCCACCACCACTACTCTTGCTCAAGACACAACCACCACTGCCGTCACTGCCGAGCCAACAACCACTACCTTTGACGCCACTACCACGACCGCTGCTGAGACCACCACTACAACGGAGGCCCTCGAAGGGACTCAGATGTCTGCCGTCTTTGCCGACAACACCGAGAAGGATACATATATTGATCGATATGGCGGTACCTACAGCTCTCCTCAATCAGGTGGCTCAACCTCCAAAGCGCGCTTCCAACTTGAGCCCGATACCAACAGACTCTTTACTTATCTTGTTGATGGTACCAAGGTTTATCTCTTCACTGTCATTCCCACTGGCCCCAACTACGCCTTCCAGTTTGATGTGCCAGCCAACATCGACCCGTATCCTGATGTTTACCACTATGTTCAGTGCACCCCCGATGCCAACAACGTCCTCAGCTGTGAATCTGAAAGTGGTCCAACTCCTATTGTTTGGTACTGGTCGGAGAGTAATGTGAGGTACTATGGAAACAGTGATCCCGACTTTGACAGTGAACCTGTTGTCCACTTCAGATTGGATTAATTCACCCGAGGAGGCAGTTGCCGCGTGGTATGACTCTGAGGGTAGATAGAGTCTTTAATGGATGATGGAGAAGTCGAGGATAGCATTGGTGGTACGCATTTACCGCGTCAAGGGTTACGTGTTCTTTGTATATAGTTAATCGATATATATCTTTATATACAGACAGCACGTGATATGATATGCATCCTAGGGCCTCACCCTATCCCCTTGCTGTTTGATATGGATCAGACACTTCTCACGTGTTCGTTGGTAACCTTTGTGTCAGCCTGCCCGTGTCGCCAGACTCGGTTTCACTGGCTGGGCCAAGACTCTCGGGTTCAGCCAGGCGCATCTCAAGGTCTGGATGCCTGATCTTCCACCGTTTCATATACCAGACTCCTCCCATCAGGATCGCCCACATGGTGAACTCAAACACTGTCGCCGCTGGGTATCCATTAGGGAACTTTGGTGCCTCGACTGTTGGAAATGTGAAGAGCGGGATCCAGATCTGATTGCAAAAGCCCAGTGTCATCATGGACGAAATGATGAGTCCACGTTCGCCGTAACTTTCCTTCAGCGTCGAGTTGACCCATGAGTAAAGAATGGGCGATGCCATGCCTGAGAAGCCACCGAAATAAAAAGCGACGAACTTCAGACCATCGGGCACCGTCCATATAGACAGTACAATACATGCAAAGAACACAAAGGAGGCCTGGAACGTCCACAGTCCCCGAAGACTGAGACATCCCGCGAGTGTTGTGCCAAGCCAAGAGGAGATGGCGCGGAGTAGGTCGATAAACGTGGGTAGAATGTTGACGAGCTCGATGGAGTAGCCAGCGTGACGAAGCCAAAGGGCCATATAACCTGTCTAATTGGATGTCAGTCCTGCATCGAGCTTTATAGATGTAGGTATCAAACTCACCCAGTAATGTGCCTGACACAAGAAGATGTAGCACGAGACGCAAATCCACCACATGGGTCGACTTAAAGTATATTTGAAAGTCTTCCATGTGATTCCCTCATTTTCTCATTTTCAACGGTAGGGATGCGTTTCAGAGCAAGAGCATGCTCTTCCTCGGTCATATACCACCTTCTGGGCGATGTTGGCAATCCAGGCCAAACGACGAATCCCAGAAAGGCGAGGGGTAATGTGATTATACCTTGCACAATAAACAGCCATCGCCAGCCAGCACGTCCAAAGACGCCATTGAGGTTTCGATATGCAGCAGCCTGAAGATAACCAGAGAACATGGAGCCAAGTGAATTGCCCATGAACCAAACACCTGCTCGTTTAAATAGTTCTTCATTCTTGAACCACGAGCCAACTACGCAGATAATATCAGTACCCAACAGGGATAATGGCTTCCATTATAGTTGCTGATCAAAGACTTACGGATGAGATGGGTACCACCAAACGAACTCGCCTCGAGGAACCCAGTCAGGGCCCTCAAGATATAAAGTTGCCAGCTATGCTTGATCTCGGACTGACAAAACGCGATGACGGCCCAAAGAATCTGGAGCGAAGGAAGCAAGAATGGTGCCCTGCCACGGTCAGCTTCTTCCGTTTAGATAAGTGCCAGATCGGTTAGCTATAACTTACAGTTTGCCTTTCGTTTGTAGTGTCATAAGTGGGATCTGACCTAAGACATAAGCCGTGTTATCTGCATGAAGCATTTCTGAATCAGCCCTGTCCTCTTGATAACTTGTGCATATGACCTACAAGCAACCACATAGTAGTTCAACTCATTTCCAAAGGCATTTAGATGCTCTCTCATGCCAGAGACATATGCGTTGGTGATGTTTTGCTGCCCAAGGAACTAGAACATACTGTCAGTATAAAACCTTGCGGGCTGGTAAGAGGTGAGCGACACTCACACGGCAAAAGACTGGTAGGAGTTAAAATATGGAGATCACAATAGGATGTAAGACTTACAGCTTAGAGATCCGAAGACAAGGATGGCGAGATCAAGCTTGCGAAGAAGTCTTCTCTCTTCTTTGGGGTACTCCGACGCTTCATTATCAGCACATACCCTGCAGGATCAGGTACAAAGAACGTACGGTACCAGTCAAACACCGACACCACCACTGCCCCAACTTTGTTCGTTTTCAAGGCTGCGACGACTCCCATTTTTTGGCTAACCTGGGATTGCTGATTTCGTCAAGCAGTATGTAAATCAGAAACTACAGTAAGACGGGAACGGGGATAGAATCCAACACTTGAGCATAGCCTTACACCATGACCGATAGATTTGAGGGTTAGGAATCTCGCATTAATCTGCAAGTATGGCGAGCTTATCCGCCAAGACGTAGTATCGACGGGGTTCATCAACATCGCGACATTTTTTCGGTTCACGGTGCCTGATTTGGACACCGGATAAGGAGAACCAAATACACAAGCAGTGAAATATCCTGGACAAGACCTATGTGCGAGCCACAGAGAGGGTATAATGAATGTCAATGGAACTATCTGTGGAGAATAAGGGAAATATAGTTGCTGATCGAATGGCGACATCACATCCACTTCGGATACTACTCCTGTTTAGCCAACAACATAATGTTCTGCACCGAAAGGTGGAGAACACTAGTGCACTTATCTATTGCGACATCAAGTGTGATAATTACGACGGGAGTTCTGTCCTGTATTTTTATTTCAAATTATAACGATACTCCAGATCTTGACCTGACCTTAGGAAGATGTTGCTAGGTGGTAGTTATTTCGGAATGCCATGTCATACCACCTCTCCTGCCATTGATTGATGTCTAGTTCGCCCTGGGTGCGTCTAGGCTAGGACAGCTAAGTCTCATCTACTCCATCGTTACGCCCGTCGAAAATGACAAGTCCTTAGCGGCATCAAATCCGTAATCATGTCCTTGAGTCAGCTTCCTCCTTCCCCTGGGCCGCCACCTAATTGCCCCCTGCTTGCTGTACCAAAGCAAGGCAGAAATGCTACATACGCTCAAGTCCAATAACTCCCCCTAGATTTCCATCACAAAAAACATTAGAGCAGATCTTCAATAATAAGTATGGCAAGCGCTTTAAGATGAAGGTTTTAGATACTAATAAATAACGACATTAGCAGAATTATATTTATACACTTATACGTTTCCCGTTTATGCTTCTCGTTCCTGTTCCACGCCATTGAACACAGTAGTGGGGCTGGCACAGGATTTTAGCGTTTCTAGAGCCAATAGAAGTTTCAAGTGGAATGATCGTCCCCATAATCTTAAATTTAAGTCAACAATACGCGCTTATCAAGTAGAGAGACATGATTTCTGCTGACGCCAGTCGCTTTTTGTGATAGAACTAATATTAAAGAGACTAAATGTAATTTTTAGTTATGCCTTTTAGCATACTCCAACTCCCATCATCCAAGCCGCAAGTGCAAAGATTGCTAGAGATAAAACCTCAAGATATCCCATCACCCTCTCACATCCAGGTAATTCTCTGTCCTCATCAGCATATCAATCGCCCAGCCAATAATTCATATACCAGCCAGTACATCCCTTCACGAGAGCGAAGCGAATCAAAACCTTCGATTACAGTGCTTGCAGATGGCCTGGTTTCAAACAACATCAGGAATCTTTTTATAGAAAACTTAAAGTCAATCTACAATATTTAGGTAGGCATGCTACAAAAGTCCACATTGCCGTCTAGTATGGCATCTAATAACTAGCATATCAGCCTTATACTTTAGGACTTAGCAGAAGAATCTAAGAATATAGATATGGCGCTTTTAAGATTCGCCTTAGTTTGATTAATACAGTTAATAAATTCTTTATAAAGTCAGATAAAATCCGACCGTTAAAGTAGTAGGGCTATCCTTAAAAAGAGGGCTGATAGTATTGCAATAGACATATTTATCAGTGCTCTCGGTTCGGCTTAAGGAAAGACCGTCGCTTAACATCAGGCATTTTAGCTCCACTATATTCACAAGCAGCAGGTAAGTCTTATAAGGAATGCACCACTTCTTATTATTACTTATACTACAAAAGCAGAGCAAATTATATATATAGCCGTCCCAAAAAAAAAGAAAAGTCAAATTATAATTAATTCACCCCTCACAAGTCAACATTTCAATATATCTAACAAGACTTTAGATAAACTTGCAGATAAAATTTACGGCAGGTACCCCACAGAACTCATCCAGGCTGCAGAATACATAACGTCAGTTAGAGAGTCAGGAAAAGAGATTAATACTACAGAAAAGAGGGTCCACTTAGAAATGCTAAAAGGCATAGTACGCCGCTAACACATAATCTATATAGCAGTAGAGGCTAGGGCCGTAGTTATAATAGTGGTCGTTATAGTAGTCGTTATGCAGGCCGTATTGATAGTTATAGCTAGTTAAGAGGTAGCAAAGTAAATAGGCCCTTAATCATCCTCCTTAATTGTTCCCGTAGAATCTCTGAGGTACCCATTGCAGTAGACACCATAATAGACACTATAATTAATAATATAGTAGGCATCACATAGCCCCAATTTTTATTAAAGGCAGCCAAAAAACAGTTTCTTTCAAATTAGAGTAATACGCCTGCTATATTCCTCGGATCTCTACCTACACCGCCCAGACAGACTCTATAAGCACTCTATAGGGCCTGAAGAACTTATTTCTCTAAAATAGCAGAAGTTATCTCGTTACATGCTCGTGTCCTGGTGGGTTTCAAACCAATAACCTAACCTAATTTAACAGTTACTTACTCTAAATATAGCCTACCCATAAGCGCCAAAGTCTAGCATATATCAGGGTAGGACTTCTATGTCTTATAATAAGGGATTACTGGCAGCTAAGACCTTTATAAGCGCGCTAAAACTGGAGCAAGCAAGAAATTGACTCTCATGGCTGCCTCCTGCATCAGAAACCTCAGATCAAGAGTTCATGTTTCAAGAAAATTCACACATTGTTTCTGACAGACCATAATGTTCAATCACAGCCCCTTAAGGCAGGGAGCTCGCGAGATCAGGGTCCTCCGATTCGCTTGTGTTGCGGCCGGGCCGGTTGACGATGGCGAACCGATCTCACTGGAACTGCAACATGTATCGCTGAATGACAGCATCTCATACGCAGCAGTCTCCTATACCTGGGGAACCACTACAGGTACCGTGGAGATCAAGGTGAACGGGTGTCAATTCAAAATTACTCAAAACTTACATGAGGCTTTGCGGCAATTCCGACGAGATGGGATCGAGTCCTGGCTCTGAATTGATGCGATCTGTATTGAACAGTCGGATGACCTCGAAAAATCTTGGCAAATTATGGAAATGCGAGAAATCTTTAGTCGCGCTAAGATTGTTTATCTGTGGCTGGGAACGGGAACCATGGAGAGCGATTTAACGATGGACTTTATCTCCCGAGTTGGACCCATGGCGCAGTCTTGCGATATCGCGAACTTATGGAATAAGATGGCGATGAGACGCGAGATAGACTCCTATATCAAGCAGCAGTCCCGACACCAAGAGACCGATGGAGATACGGTTTCGGAGTCGAAATTAGGGCCCTTTTTCTGCGACCTTTTGAATGAGGATGCTCTACTGGTGCCATCCCCTTTAATAACTGGTATAAGCGACATTTTGCAAAGGGACTACTGGCACCGAATATGGATTATCCAAGAAGTGGCTGTAGTGAAAGAAGCACTTGTTGTTGTGGGCACAAAGAGCGTGTCGCTTGAACTCTTTGATGCAACCTTTACAGCCATATGGTATTGCATGCGCTCAGGTTTGCGCCGCATGCACCCAGAATGGTATGGTTTTTGCAAGGGTTTGTCGATCACTCTTTACGAGATAAAGTCCTTGTATATCCGGCATCATCTGCGACAAATCCCTGCTGCGCAACCCGTACGTTTGGTAGACGTTCTCTGGGAAACTGGAGGTGCACCAGGACGCCCGCACTATAGTGCAACTGATCCCAGAGACATCCTCTTTGGGCTGCTCGGCATATTAACGGAAGGACAAGCTCGAGGCATACGCGTGGACTATACCAAGTCAGTTACCGAGGTCTTCACGATTTTAACCAGAGCTATGATTTCCTATGAAGATGAGGACCAGGCCTCCTTTGACTTAGATTTCTGCAACCCTGGGTTGTCAACCGGGTATCTACCTACATGGGTTCCTGACTGGCGCGAGATTGGAAATTGGGGTGTTCGAACTTACCGTATCAATCATTACGGAATTTACAAGGCTACCGGCAGGTTGTCGGGGCCAGGACGGGCGTTGAGTGTTGAAGGAGATGCCAACGTCCTTCACCGCTTCGGTTGCCGAGTGGATGAGATAACAAACGTCATGCACCCGCCAGAGTGGGTTAAAACAACTCCTTATGAACCATCCGGGCTTAAAGATCCAGACAACTGGTTTCGATCCATTGCTACCTTCACCGGGTTAGGGTCAGAATCTGGTCCTGGGGAGGACTATATCTGGCGGACCATCACGCGCAACACGCCACCCAAACTAACGCGTATTCCTCCACAGGAGCGTACTTCCATTATTGAAGGGACGTGTACGCTTCGCCACAAAATAATGCGGTTGCAAGATGTGGATGCTAGGAGTTTAACAGACCAGGAAATCGAATTTATCCACCACAGTCCTCTCTACAACAACTTCGGCTCCAACTCTGGGGTTCTCAATGACCAGCAGGTTACATGGTTTGCAACTAATTGGAGAGAGACCTTGTCTTGTGGGAACAGGAATCGGACACTGTTCAAGACAAGTAAAGGAATGCTGGGGCTTGGCCATGTGGGTATCGAGGTTGGAGATATCGTCTCTCTAATCTGGGGCGTGAGTTCGCCCATCGTCTTGCGACTGCGGCGCGATGGAGGATTCTACTTTTGTGGGGATGCCTATGTCGATGGGATCATGCAAGGCGAGTACCTTGAAAATAGCCCTGTAGAAGAGGAGTTCTGTATCTACTAGATTTTCTATACTTAAGAAATTAATCTTATAGAAATATAGCTCAGGGGCTAGACTATTATTTATGACTGCGATCAAGAACCCTTCGTAATTGCATAGTAAGGACCATTTGGAAGTTCAATAATTCATTTAGCTTGGCGCTGACAAGACCTTACTCCTAGTATGATACACGACGACATGAACCACCGGAACCAAATCTGGTCCATTTATTCTGTGCCAAACAAGGACACCGTTGTCACTGAGAGTGAGGCGAACGGAGCATGGCTATATTACACTGGTTACTCTATTGCTGCTAAAGATAACTGAGGGCACTGACAATCATTCCAGGGCGTGACAGCCGAGTTCGCACAGAACATGTTCACTGGAACGATGAACGTGCTCAGTGGCGGTTTCAGGGCAACGACATCGATAACCTGGACAACGGCGAACCAGTATCGTAATTTTTAACAGCATCATCAAGTTTTGTAGGTTTATCTTAACACCTTAAACAGAGTTTGCAGTGCAAGCCGCCCTGATACTGTTCTGGATCTAGAGGGGGCATCCCTACCGGAAGAATCCTGGCCAAAACTATCATGGTAGCCCCAACCAGCTCTCCAAGCTTCGGAGGAAATGGTAAGCTGAAGATTTGTATTTTGGTGAGCTTTGTGGTTGGGTGTGAGGATTCCAGGGTCACCAGGCTCTACAGCAGCCACTTTCTGGATGGTGTGCACGAAAGCCTCGTCCGATAGCGAGATCCCTGCGATAGTCTCGATGCTGATCTCATAGAGTTTCTTTAGCTGGTTTGACTCGATCAACATAGCCAAAGCAAAGCTCTGAAAGTTCCTTTCTCTGCATATTCCTACTCCTCTAGCGGCCTCTCGATGTCTCGTGCCTTCTGCATGTTATGTCGTTCGGGTAGATAGATTCAAATTCTTTCAAGCCATCCTCGGGACTTCCAGGTCAACGTAGCCACCTCTTACCGGGAGTGGCCGCATAGTGTGGACTGGTCCCGGTCCAAAAGGCCGCCTCAGTTTCGGCTTGCGCCCTTGGCCCCATGCCCGTTGCCTTCAACTGCATTTGTTAAAACTGCAGCATTCGCCGTATCAAGGAAGTAGCGGCCAGTCACTTATCTCACCACTGAGAATTGTGTCTTCTGGAAGGTCCTCTATCAAGGGCAAATGCGGTCGGTACAAGAGAGCCCGTAGAGTATTAAGTTCCCCACTTCGCCAGCGAACTTTTCGACCAAAGAGTTACCTCTGCTTCTTTCGATGTTGCTAATCTTTAACTCTTCGAGTACCGTCTGAAACTGCTTTCGTGATCGATGTGCTGCCCTCTCTATGGCTGTTGATACATGTATTCAGCTCCTGGTTTGCTTGGTCTAAAGACTAGTGGAGCCCGCCATAGACTGCTCCTTGACTGTTCCATTAAATCGTTGTTAAATCGCCGGCGAAGTTGCAGCTAATATAAACTGTTATAATCAATTTAATTCCATTCATATAGATTATATTTAGAGAAAGAACGCCAGCAGTATTTGCCATTATCATTTGCGCTACCAAATAGAAATACTACGGATTAATGTTAATGCGGCATGCTCCGGTTATTCGCCGGGCCTCGTTAATTACGCATGTCTAAGCTAAAACCTCAAACGCAATTGACCATTATCTCAATCTCACCCCGTTGTCTCCTCCACTCTATCCATTTCGCAATCTCAGTCAAAATCAATCATCGCGCCATCATTGGGCATGACTTTGAGTGTAGACGAAAATGACGCTACAGGAAAAACCAACTCCGGCCGCGCCGCCTGTACAGAGTGTTCGCGTCGTAAGCAAAAGGCAAGAACCAGCCTCAATCGATTGGCTGCGCAGCTAATTTCAACACCAGTGCGATCGTAATTGGCCCTGCAATAACTGCCAAAAACGGAATGTAGCAAGCAAATGTCATTTCAGGTCTGTCGAACGTCAGAGTCCACGTCAAAAGAAGCGCCCGGTGGATACAGGATTTCACGAGGAGACGATTGAAGACGAGTCTGGTGATGAGATCGAGGAGGCACAACTGCTTCAGGTTTTAGGGTACGACTCAGAATCTTTTGTCTCTAAGATTTGTATTCAAGCGAAGGTATGCTAGACCACCCCAACGTCAGACATCACACGAAAGGGAAAAGGAGAGCGACTAATAATAGATCAGAAAGAGAAGACACCGCCGAGTCAACCGCGCATGGATCCTAAGTCATGCCCACAACTTCAACACGTTCTGGATGTACTTCCTACACGATCATTTATGGGTAAGTTTCTAGCAACTGTCTGAATATTGCCTGACGGATTTTAAATCCCACGTTTAGACACCCTTGTTCAAAACTTTTTCGATAACGTCAACTTTCACTATTACATCATCTATCCCTCGACCTTTCTAGATGATTACCGGGACTGGTGGGCCGATCGGATCTTAGGAAACCCCCTCAAGTTACAATGGACGTGTCTTCTGACTGTCATTTGCGCATGCTCCGCTCAATATCTAAGTATCGAGCTACAAGGAAAGGTTGAGCATGAACTCGGTGAAAAGACCCAGACACTCACAGAACGGTACCACTGTGCTTCAAACGATCTTTACAGCATCATTCCACCTAGAAAAGGTCACTTACATGGTGTGCAATACTTGCTACACTCGTGTTACTGGTACAAGTCGGAAGCCCGGTTCACGGAGTGTTGGTATAGCTTATCAGCTGCTATTCGGGAAGCTCAGGAAGTTGGTATGGTTCGAATTCACGTAGCCTATCTTCAGCGCTAATGTATCTTCGCAGGTATGCATCAAGAAGCTTCTAAGCTCGACATATCTGACTTTGAACGCGAAATGTACCGACGAGTTTGGTGTGTGCTTGATACATGGGATTGGTAGGTACTCTGCTGGCAAAATAGTCAACATATCTGATAAGTAATAGGCAAATGTCTGCACTGCTATCAAGACCTCTAATGATAGATCGAACCTGTTGCAAGGTGGGGCTGCCCGAGCTGACCCTCGAAGGCACCACTCCATCACCGCTGTTACACTTGAAATTACAGTCCGAGCTTATTAGAAAGCTTTTCAATCGGTTTGGGTCTACCAGAAATGTCGTGGAGTCTGCCGACATTCAAGAGTATCAGAAAATGTTGGAAGACTGGATGGAGAAGTTTCCACCGACATTTGACCTCAATAATCCGGATTATAGCCAGGACGTTCTTTGGCCATGGATTCCGCTCCACCGCCACTATATTCACACGATGGGATATTCTATGATTCTGGATCCATTTCGTGTTCGTCTAGCCACATCCATCGATACCAAGACCGCTTCTGAAGCTGAGGTCCAATTAAGATCAGACGGCATCGACTACGCTTTGAAATTGATGACTACTCTGCGTGGATTCTTCAACCATGTTTGGCCTCGTGATGCTAAGTTCCACTTCGTCATATTTTCCATTTTTGACACGGCTGCCTTATACTCGAGCATTCTGGTCCACGACAAAGATGGCTCAGCCCCCAGGCGTCAAGAGATACTCGACTCATTTGACATGGCTCTAGACATGATCAAGCATTTAAAGACGGTTGCTCCGAATTTTCAACTTTACTATAAGATACTCCGTCGACTACGACTCAAGGTTCGAGGGAGAGCCTCAATGATTCCAGAAGTCACTGAACCGCCGCGCAAGTATTTGAAAACCTCTGGTTCGAAATCGGCATCGCCTCTGCCGGATGCACATGCTGCACCCAGCACCATCTCCAACTGCCAGAGCAACAGCCCTTCTGTTGACTCTCACAATGAAGAGTACAAAGCCTCAGTCACCCGACTATCAAACGCCGGCCTTGAACATAATCTACTCGATCAACGAAATCTGGGCCCTCAACGCCACCACCCTTCCCATAGCACGGTACCAGCTCATGAAACATCTATGGTTGGTCAACCACTCATGGCCCAGTCCAGTATGGATAAGAATATCCCATTTTTATCGAGCCTTGATGATGGGGGCTTAGAGCAACCTATGTTTGCATCTATATCTGAGGAGGAACTTGGAAATCTAGCCGAATTGTGGAGATGGCAAGATTTGGACTTGGGCATTATCGATCACTCAAACTGATAATATTTTGTAGATAGTACTATACGCATTGTAACCACTGACTAAACATGTACTATCATTTGTAATGATAAATCAGACCTGACGTAGACCTGAGGTATCCCAGGATAATTTGAGGCCAACGGATACTTAGAACCGTAAACCTTGAGAGGGTCAGAGGGTTTTCGCCATATGAGGCGGTCAGACATCACAGCAAAGTCTTTTGTATGTAGTAAACCATCAATCTTTGCAATAAGGTATTTATTATTCAATGCTTGACCCTAGTAGAGATAAAAAATCACCTAGACATATTGATCAAACCAGTTAAGCATCTCAGCTGGCTCCTCTGCAAAGTAATTATAACCATCAAAGCGCCTATCAGTATCCTCAATCCAGACCATTTTCTTTTCCTTACTTCCAAGAGCATCAAAGATTTGTTGGCTGTCAGACGTATCAATCAGGAAATCTTTGCGAACCTGGGCAAAGAGGGTTGGAACCGTCACATGCTTTGCCAAAGGCAGCGGAGTCAGTTCCGCCAACTTGAAGCCAGTAAGTTCATAGATGCGCTCATCAAAGGCGGCGACAGTGGCCTCCTTATCAAGGCCGGAGTTAAGAGCTCCCTTCTCGACAAAGGCATGCCCAGAGACAGCTTGCAGAAGAATCATGGCCTTGATGGTCTTGAAGTACTCTGGGAAATGTGTCATTGCGTGGATGGTGGCGTTTCCGCCCATGCAGCGGCTGAGAAGACCAATGCTGTTGTTCTTGGTTTCAGGGCGAGACTGGGCATATTTTATAGACCCAACAACATCACGGGCTTCATAATATCCCAAAGCGCCGCACATGCCGCCGGAGCCAGTATCACTGATGCCATGGTTGCGAAGGTCGTAACAAATGATGTTGTAACCGGCATCGTGTAGGCTCTTGTAGTCAGGGAGGAAGTTGACCTCGAAACCGCCGAAACCACCATATCCCTCCAGATGACCAGGATACCCGTATCGGTTGCAAGTCATTGGGTGGTTTGCGATAATGAGCTTTTGTGAATTTTCTGCGGGGATGAACCATCCCTGCAGAATGGTTCCGTCGAGAGACGGAAAGAAGATGTCTTCGTATTTCATGCCGTACTGGTCCGGGCGTCGGAGAATGGGGGAGCGCTGCCCATTTTTGAAGAGCTGGGCGTAACTCTCAACGAATTTGTTGATAGCTTCGGTTGACGACATCTTTGAAAGAATTAGGATATAAAATTGTTTATTCAGATTTTGCTGCACTGTATAGATGAAATGTTTATCGAGTTCCAGGATCACTTGAAGCGGTCATTTGTGTCTTTTCTATACTTTTCTGAAAGACGTTTTCGGCCGACTCTCGTCGGCAACAGCCTCAGTGATCGGGGTGGAGAACAGCGCTAAGCACCTGAAGTATGATATCACAACAGCAGCTTTCGGCATGTGCGGAGATAAGCAACGCCATCCGAAAATTCTATACAGTACCAACACATCCTGGTTCGTGATTGGATTTACAATGCGACATCCGTAAGTGGCGTCTGCATCTTTAGCGATGTTAGTAATAAATTAATTCTAAGTGCCGAAAAGGTGAAAAAAGTCCACCGATTCTCGGATTTTGTAACTTATACCACTTCTGAAACAGTTTGTAAAGTGAATATGAAATTGGAGGGATTTAGATAATAAATTAAAGATAGGTATGCTTGATAATTTTTAGACGGGGATTTGAGCCTGGAGGGTCTCTCTTGTCTGTATTCTAAGTATGTTATGTGTCCGCTAAGTCAAGACAGGTCATCTCGATTACAGCCGCGGATACACCGAGTTCTGCTGCTAAAGGACCTACAGTAGTATGTCAAGTATTTGCGACATGTTTCAGAACACAATTACTCTGCATGCCCGTACAATATGCAGTAATGAATTAACAGAATCGAGTTTGGGCTATTAGTACACCAGTAATCGGATCTACGGCACATTATAGTAAACTGCCGATGGATTAAGCTTTTAATAGACAAGGAAAATAAAATTATACGCATACAATGCGCAAGGCTTTATGGAACAAACTTCTCGTACCACAGGGGTATAAACCTTCATCCAGGAAGTACAAAAGAGAAAGTAATCCCGCATTCAATTTCATAGTTGCTGATTCTTAAATCTCCATTGACATATTATCCACCTATAACCTACTTGCAGCAGCCAGTGCTTCCTTTTTCCACAATATCCCGGATGTGAGTTAACTTTCCAATCTGGCAACATAAGTAAGATGAAGCCCATACTAATAATCCACCAGCCTTTCGCCAATCATGCTTGCCAAAGTTGCCCTCCTTACCGTAGTCGCTTGCCGTGCATGGGCATCACCCTACGTCGTCACCAACCCAGAAGATCTAAAGAACGACTGGCACAGCAATGACTATACTGGAACTCGCGGCAAGGACCAGATGATTCATTGGAAGTTCACCATCGAAGGACACAACGCCGTCCCCGACCCAGGCGACTTTTCGACGGTTTGCAAGGGTGTGCAGAACGGGGAGCTGTGCGGCGAACCATGCACCAAGCCCGGAGCGTTTGCGGCATGCAAGGATGAAGCTTATGAGGCGCGTCAGTGGTTCAATGATTATGGCACTACGGTTGAAGTGCGCCGAACTACGTTTCCTGATGCTGGGAAGAAGGTCATTACCAGTGCTATGGCCAATATCACTGGACAGGACGTGGTTGGCACGGTGCACTACAAGCTGAAGTTTGGGGATTTCCAGAAGCAATTCATTTCTACGTTTCATCCTCCATCGGCTTAAATTTAGGTATACTCTATTTTTTTATATATGGCCTATCTTTTCTGCCGATTGTGTTAACTACCTAGTGTTTTATACAAATATTTGACCTGTTGCCCACAGATAATTGTTGAATCAATAAAATCCATTGGATCCTGTGGCTGAAACGTGCCCTTCAATGCCGGGATGTGGAGCCGCTCTCATCTTGGGATCTGCCCGTGTCGCTACCGCGAGGATAGCGCGACGACCTGGTAGTTAGACTCACAGGGTTGATACTAGCTTAGGTCTAAAAACAAAGGCACTGTTAATATCATGTACTATTGATGTATTCAACTCATGTCCTTCTGGTTGCGGCACGGTCATGTCTTGTGACAAAGTTGACAAATTCTGTATCTATGGCATGACTTCACGGAAGCACACTATACTGCATCATCCAACGACGATATATAGATGACCACCAAAGGCGAGCCAGCCCATGACCAAAGCATCCATTCTTATCCTTTCCGACATTTCAAAAGAACCGGACGATACGCAGTCTCTCCGCCGCTACCTTTCCCTTTCCAATCACTTCAACACCAAAGAGATCGTTGCAGCCACTTCGACCTGCCTGCGCGACAAGCTTTCGCTCCAGGCAATCAATGCATGCTATAGTTAATGTTTACAGCAAAATTCTCAAAATTAGAGTGCGCATGTGCGCCCAAGTCACATTCTCCTCTGCAGATCACCTCTACGGTCTGATCAAAATGCAACGTTGCGCTCAAATCTCGATCGACAAGTCCCCGCATCTCGTCAGGGGTAGGCGCTTCGTGATTAAACCATGCATTGATCGAAACGATTTATTTCCGAATTTCATGCGGCCCGAGCAAAAGGACCAGTTACGCGCCGCGTGAGTATCCAAACTAGGAGTCATGAAACAAATGCTAAATGACTCTATTTTCCGCGACAAAACTTCCCCGTGAAGGAGAAAAGTCCCTGCTGCTATTCGCCACGTGCTTAGGGAGATCAGCCAGAACCCGACATCACAAGCTCCAGGGTTCCTATCAATGAGGATCTATCTGTTGCACTGGTCTATCACATCTTATCATGGGTTCTATTGGGCATCGGAAACAAAGCCGGTTTCAAAGCACCAGCTATCCCCAGTGCTATACCACTGCTAATTATTATCCCTCGTTAACCAACAGGTTTCGCTTTAAGTTAAAGCTCATTTCCTAAGGGATCGATACAGAATGCACTGGTCACGGAGCTGTAGGCCAAGTCGAAATCTCCTGACTACTGTTTTACCTGCATGAACTCATACTACAGCGTCGAGTGACAACCCCTTATTGGCTCACGTGAAATTAATAGCAGCTGGCTTTGCTTTTCAGACAGAATTCGGATAGGAGACGAAGACATAGAACCGCAAGATACGCGCTTGATTCAAATTTCAACCGGCCAGAGGACTTAATACAAATATGCAATGTCTGCTTCATACTTTTGTGACTGTTCAGATAACATTTTCTCTCGGTAGCTGACAATTACTGACATTCATCACCTTCTTGAACAGATCAGCTAAAGGAAACATTTTGATCCTTTCCAATCTTTGAAGCCAATATGAAACTCTCTGTTGGGTTGCCTACTTGTCTCCTTGGCGTTATTACCCAGTATGTTGCACAATCATGGGCACTATCAGGAGAGGCGAAAGCAATGGTTGAAGACTCTATGGAGTGGATGGATAGGTTCTACGACCCCAAGATCTCACAACTGTACGACCTCAACTCCAACGCCGCAATGAACCACGAGACACTGGCCTCTACGTGGTATGCGGTCGGGCTTCTTGCACGGAACGGCGACGGCGATGCCTCAAGGGCTGAGGATGTCATAAGATACGTTATCAAGGACCAGCACGACAATCCCAAGGATTTGTGGTATGGCGACTATACACGAGAACCAGAAGAGCCAACGGTTGGAACAGCATGGTACCCTGCCAAAATGTATGGATCGTGGGACCCCAACTGGCGTGGCTTCGTGGGTCTCAGCTTCATCACGATATACGAAGAGTTCGGCGATCTGTTATCTGACGATTTGAAGGGGCTTATGCTGGACAGTCTATATAACTGCAGTATTGGCGACTCGTACCGCGTGGGTGGCGTCAATGGGGATAATCTCTATCCATCGTACAGCAACCCTTCAATCATGCGTGCGATCGGGACAAGCTGGACTGGTCGCCAAGTTGGCGATGACAATATGACACAGGCTGGAGAGGATTATGCGAAAGAGATTATTAACCTCTTTGACTTGCATGATACGCTTTCTGAATTCAACTCGGCGACTTATACCGGCATTTCACTCTTTGGCCTTACGCTTTGGTGCAAGTATGGCGACGAGGATAGTATTCTCTCCGAGAGAGGCCCAGATCTCCTGCGTGGTGTCTGGAATTACACATCGCAACTGTGGAATCCGAGCATGCGGAACCTCGCTGGTCCATGGGACCGCGCATATACCTTCGATATGACCAAGTCTCTCGGCATTCTATCTCACTTTCTCGCGCCCATCATCGGGAGGAAAGAGTCGGGTCTATGGCAGTACCCGGAGGTCATGAGCCATGCCCGTGACTGGGCTTGGGCACCACTCATTGCCGTCCACTCGGAATTCCACAACTCGTTGCTTTCAGATGATCTCAAGGAGTCACTGAAGACATTTGACGGAGAGAGGACATATGAAGGGAAGGCTTACTATCCGCCCTACGATCTTGATACCCGCAATATCACGACGTGGCTTAGCGAGTCGCTCATGATCGGAGCGCAGTCGTATCGAACAAAGAGCGCAAACGGACCGTCGAATAACAAGGCCCAGTTCCATCCCGCTGTTGCACATTGGGCTTACGAAGATGATAACATCGGATGGCTCAGCGTAAGTTAACACGGCTTCAATATTCACTCCTGCTTTTACTAATGCAACATACAGCTCCGTCCTACCGAGGCCCACGTCCTGATGGAAGTCTCGCCAAAGAAGCTGAAGGTGACTTATCCTGAAGGGACGAGCAGTTCAGTGTTTACTTTTGTGGCGTCTCCCTCACTTGCGAAGAGGGATGTCCAGTCGTGGGCTGATATTTAAGGCATCTCGATATCTGTGTCTGGAAATGCAAATCCCGAGCCACAGATCACATTCGCTGGTCGATATGGCGGTTCAGGAAGCCCGATTTACGATCACAATCATTGGACTTTTGTCCACACAATGTCTGCTGAGTTTGAGGGCGCGCCTGAGATTATCATTGAGTTCGAATGAGGAAACCTGGTTCGAAACCAACAGCATTTTTCGTCCGATATACAACATAGACTAGAAGATGTAACATTATTGTGTACACATGTTTTTATAGATTTCAGCCAGTATCAATTTTCAATTTTATAAAGCCCCTTCGCTTAGAAGCATCAGGCAAGTAAGCCTCCTACAATCAAAGCGGCAATAGTTATGATGAAAGCAGCCGATCCAGGCTGTAGAGAGGCGGAATCATTATCATCACCGTCATTGCCCGCACCAGATTCTGATCCATTCCCTCCACTTGAACCTGATCCACTCTTGTGATTCAACACAAAGATCTCGCCCGTCTTGTCCGAACTGAACCACAATCTACCCTTAGAATCCCACGCCAGGCCTACGGGGCGAAAGCAGTCATTAGGACATTTTGAGAGATCTTTGTTGTAGATGATGGGTGTAGTGGCGTTTGTACTTCGTGAAGAAGATGCAGGCTGGCCGTCTTGGAAATCTACATACGAGACTTGGTAGCCGACTGGCGGGTTACGGTTCCCTAATGATGTCAGAGGGGACTGGCTTCCAAGGTAGGGAGGGGGATCTTACAGCTTCCGTGAAAAGAGACATAGGCCCTTGTGCCATTCTCATCGAACTTCAGGTCTAGAGGCGCGGTGTGCGCTTGGAATGCTAGTACTGGAGCAACATAGTCGGATTTACATTCTTCGTCAGTAAGGGCTTTAGCATCATCACCGTCCGCCTGACGATCAGCTGGAAATTGATCGCCTATCTTGAGATCGCCGAGATTGGGGAAGCCATCTGTAGACCAGAGGGTATAGCAAAGAGGGTAGCCGTAGTTGCCACCCTGATCATCAGAGCCATTGAGATAGCCGTGGAAGTTCATCTCCTCGCCTGGGTTGTCCTTGTGGATGTCCTTTCCGTCACGATGTAGTTCATCGGCTGAATTCTCGACACTGAAGATGCCGCCTGTCTCTGGATGCTCTGCTACGCCGACGGAATTGCGCAGGCCCCAGCCAATGATCTCGCCGTCTAGGTAATCGTAAGGCTTCTTATCGGAATTGCTGCTGAATGATGAGATGTTGAAGGCGCGAATCTGAGAGCGGCCTGAGTCACGATCTTCAGCACCTGCGTCATCGTTTCCATCGCTGCCGCGGGACACGAGCAGCATGTCTGGATGTTTCTGCGAGATGAGTAGGGTTCGTGAGGTGTGGCCTCCATTAGTCATATTGGAGACCAGAGTCTTGACGGAAGAGCTGCTGAGGGTGACTTTGGATGGGTCATAGGACCATGCAAAGACCTCATCGGATGATGAAGCATAGATTGCACGTCCATCTTTAGAGAGGGCGATGCCATGGTTTAGCTAGTACAGAAGTTTAGTTGATGGCCAAACGATGAGAACTTCGGGGCATGAGTAGCTCACATTATTCTTCTTTAGTAAAGTGGTCTTCTTCTTGACTTGCAAGCAGGTTCCTCCTTCATCATCGAGTTCGAAATGGATTATACCATTTCCAGAGTCTATGACGATAAGAGCACCCTCGCTATCGAATAAAATACCCCGAGGTCGTCTAAGCTCATTGGCAATGATACTGTAGTTCCAGTTGTCGTCGGTAACGGGTGCTGGATAAGAGGATTTGAGGGTCTTGAAGTTGCATTGCTGGGCTGAAGCGATGACGACGAGGAGCGCTACGGTGGCGAGGAGGCGGATGGACGCCATCGCAAAACGCGGGGTATCGATGACGTCGGGATTGAATGGTGGATCAGCCTGAGGTTAATTGATGTAGCCAAACTATGGGAATGTTGATACCACTGTATGTACCCTGGGGATGGGTATTAAAAAGGAAGTAAAGCCGTAGAGCATGGATGAGGATCAAACACACGATGATGGAGGAGACACTGTGATCAAGTGATCATAGAGAAGCTATCGTTAGGGACCATGGCCAAGAAAGTCACACGACTTTGTTACCCAATGAGACAGAAGACAGGGGTTGAGAAATTTTAGGCTAAGGTAGGCCGATCCTGGAGAAGTCAACTTAACTAGCTTACCCTACATCGTTGCTGTGCAGAATTTGGGAATGCCAATATAGAAGCACTGACTCGGCAGCTTCTTGATCTAATACACATGGGCGCAAATATTTGCAGCCTCAGCTTCGCCTACTTCCACACTCGCGATTTGTAAGGAAGGTTGGACAATCAATTTAGTTGTAAGGAAACAAAGACACGTTAGGGGCTATGAGTTCTCCGATCCAACGGTTAAAGAATGGTTGAAAAATGACATTCTTAGACTTTTAAGAAAGTTGAGGTTAACAGATATCTATACTTGTTATGCCAGCTTATTAGGTTCCAAACTTGCAAATGCCCTAGCATTAGAGAATTCAACATTTCATATAAATGAGGGGGGTTGATGGACACTGTAGAAGCAGAAGGAAAAAATGCTGATGGCTTCACTAGGCATTTAATTTGAATCTTCTGACTGGATGAGTATTGTGGATCAATCTGATAGGGTTTTAGTCAGTTAATACAGCTCTGGGGTAATTCAGCGCTGATTCTAGACCTTGGCGGCCATCTCCGCTATCTAACCTTAGTCCCGAATATCTCGAATTGCTGGCCCAAGTGGCTATAAACAAAACGATACAGAAATTTATTCCAGCTTCCAAATGGAGTAAAAACCATCCCGCATCAGGAAGCAGGATAAAAAGTCCCTTGTCTAATTCTCCACGGCACCTATTCCGATGCCGTGGTAGCCGGATTCTCAGCGGGTCATTGATAAGTAGCCCCATCGGGCAACGGATCTGACAGGCCTCTAAGTGGCTGCAGCCAATGCCGACGTTCCTGAGCTTCGAGCGTGTACGACATCTCGGACACACTGCTCGTGAGTTACACGCGCCATCGCACACGAGATCCTGGTCCGGGACTGATAAGTGTCGCTTATCGCCGTTGAGAGGGTCTGACGATGACCAATTACAGGCCCGATGTGACAATAAATTGGGAAGGCCAGTGGTATCGTACCCCACGAATGAGTACGATAGTTAGGTGGGCACGGGAGAAGCGGCAACTGCTATCGGTCGAACCCTCAATTGTGCGGACCAATGTGGGGTTTGCAGGATCTAGAAATAGAGTATGAGAGCCTGCTCGTTTTGCCTCTCTCGACGTCCCTTTTTACTGCGTGGCCTGTGTCTTTCTCACCTCTCACCCACGTACGTCTCTAGCTGTAGCCCATCTCTACTATCCAGGCTCCTACAACGCCAAGGGCTCAGATCGGCATGGCTTCCTACAATGAGAAGCTTAAGGGCGGGGACCACGAGCTGTCCCTCGAGTCAGGTAGCGGCGACATTCCGGCCGCCGAAGCCTACACTTCATCAGCCGACTACGGACACGGCGTCTTGGCAAGCCTCCGCCGCTTCGAGGCTCGTATGGACAAGGCTCTCGGCGTCGAGTCAGAGGCTATCGTACGCAAAACAGAAGAGGACAAACGGCCCGTGCCATGGCACGAGGAGCTCAACATGGCTCTGATCTGGGCCTCGGGCACTATGGGCATCAGCTGCTTCGCCACTGGGTTCTTGGGCTGGGAGTTTGGCCTGAGCTTGAAGCAGAGCCTGCTGATTTATATCTTTGCGTCTATCCTTGGTGGCTCGGTGTCTTCATACTGCGCTACCTTTGGTGCTGCAACCGGACTACGTCAGGTTTCCGTCTCTCGCTACAGCTTCGGATGGTATCCCAACAAGATCATTGCTTTCCTCAATGGTATTGAACAGTTGGGTTGGGCCTCTGTTGCCACCATCAGCGGTGGCCTGGCTCTTACTGCTGTTGCTGACGGGCATATATCTCTCGTCGTCGGTGTTGTTATCATCGCCATCGTTTCGCTCGCCATCAGCTTTCTGGGTCTCAAATACATCCTGATCTATGAGCGATATGCCTGGTGTATCTACTTCATCGTATTCATGATCATTTTCGGCATGGTGGGACCGCACTCCGACAACAAGACCCCTGCCTCTAGTTCAGGCTTAGATCTCTCGGGCAATGTGCTTTCGCTGATTGCCATTGTTTACGGCAGCTCCGCATCATGGGCGACTATGGCTTCGGACTACTATGCGCACTACCCAGCCAATACATCGCGGCTAAAAGTTTGGCTGTTGACTACTGCCGGTATTGGTATCCCTACAGCGATCGGTATGACTGCAGGAGCTACGGTTGCCAGCTCACTAAACAATGTCGAAGCCTGGAAGACTGCCTACGAGGATCCCCACCAGGGTCTGGGCTTTCTCATCAGAGACATGCTGCATCCTCGAGGCTTCGCCAAGCTGCTTCTCGTTCTGCTGTCCTTCAGCGGCATCAACACCAACATCATGTCCCTCTACTCATCAGCCATTTCGTTCCAACAGATGGCCACCCCGTGTGCCAAAGTTCCTCGCTTCATCTGGACCCTCGGCAATTTCGTAATTGTCATAATTCTGGCTATCGTTGGTCGTCAAAAGCTCAACACATATCTACAGGACTTTCTGAGTCTCCTGGGTTACTGGTGCACAAGCTATTTCGTCATCCTTTTCGAGGAACACACCATCTTCCGCAAGCGTGACTTTGCAAACTACGACCTTGAGGGCTGGAACACTCGGGAGAGGCTGCCACATGGCATCGCTGCCTCTGTTGCCTTCCTCTTGGGTGTTGTTGCGTGGTGCATGGGAATGGTAGAGACCTGGTTCACTGGGCCACTCGGTAAGCTGATCGGAACATATGGAGGTGACGTTGCAAATGAGTTGACCTTTGTGGTCACCGCGATTGTGTACCCAATTGCTCGATACTTGGAACTCAAGTACTTCGGCAAATAGATTATAGCAAATAGCGTATGTTATCAGTAGAACATGAATTTCTCACTGTTATATTGTCTATCTGTTTCTGAACATGAGCATGGTGGTCTTGACGATATATGTTCCCACTGCATCAGCATGGCAGCACTAGGCGCTAGAGATGTCAGCTTTGTTCCCGATGAACAACCTAATGCCTTGTACCATGGGTAGCCAGATTAGCCAATCAAAGGTCGCCATTAATTGGTGAGTAGTCAAGCAGGGCAACGCAGTAAAGGTGCTCTGAAGTAATAAGAGATTATATAAAAAATAGAAAAATATTAAGATCCAAACATTCACTCATTATAACCCTAAGACCGTCAACTAGGACGTTCACCATGTAATTATGTTAGCTTACTTCAAGTCCCCCATTAGCTTAATAATCTGATCCAGTCTTATGCACCCTTCTCCTTATCTCCAGTATTTCCCCATTAGTCATGATTCTCCTGTGGTTGTTTTACCTTGGCATTGAGTTCCTTGAATTCGCCATCTCAGCGGGTAATTCAGACATGGGCGAGTTGTCGTGAGGGGAGGAAGCGATAGGAAGTTCGGAAACAGGTGATACAACCGTCTTGTAAGGCTCGATGGGAGGACTCTGATGCGGAGAACCTGCGCCGTCCACGAACATTTGGCTGTATCTTGGATCGCTGGGGGGAGGCGGGGAGCCCTGAGCGGGATAGCCGGCGTAAGTGTTGTTGTTGTTGTAGTCGTAGATGACCGGAGGAGGCACATCTTGTTGGTGGCTCATCTGCTGTTGGTATTGTTGAGGGGGGATTCCAGGCGCAGGTGCAGGTGCAGGTGCAGNNCTGGGGTATGGTTACCCGGCTCAGGTGAGGGCTCAGCTGTCTTGGTGACAATGGTGACGCCCTTGGTGGTATCAATACTGGTAAGTGTTTGCTCTCCAGTTGTACTACCCGTTGTTACCTTGATAACGGTTGAGTCGTAGAAGGGAACCTGTTGTTCGGACTTTCCACAAAGGTATATAGAAAGCTCGTCGCCGTTTTCTAGGGCCTTGATGCCTGTCGCACAATAGGGATAGTCCACATTAACAACCCCGGTGCTGAAGTCACTCATTAGCCAACCTTTTGCAATCATTTGGGCACCAATCAGACGAACCAACAAAGGGCACGCGGGTCTGTACTATCACAGCTAGATGCACGGGGATAGCATGTCGTGAAGATATTCTCGAAGCAACCAAAGTGTGAGCCGATGGTTTTGCAGGTCGTAGTCCAGGCATTCTCTTCGCCACATTTCCAGGTAGCCCAATCTATGTGACAGTGTTAGATCATTGGAGGCTCAGCATGATAATTAGGAAGACAAACCGCTGCCCACGAGAGAATAGTAACCACAGGAACCGTAGTTGTTTTGGCGACCGAAAAGATCGCGCTGATGAAGCGTCGCAGGAGCAGTCACAGCCGGGCCAGCCGCATCAAACGCGGGTGCAATTGCGACCTCGGTAGGCCGAATTTCAGCCATAGTTATAAAAGCGTGCTGGCGGTCAAATGATCGATAAATTGTCAATGTCAAAAGATCTTCTTTTACTCAATGTGGAGACACCTTCAGCGTATTAGGGGGGGAG
>JACDIX010000810.1:0-49300 GCA_019843635.1 Fusarium siculi
TCTATACAGTAAGTGTCTCTAAGAATTCATTATTGTTTAATACTAATAATTAAATTCTTAATATTTAGATAATTACCCCAATTGTTCTTCAATTCCCGGTACCGGTTCTCGACCCGTTTAGATTTACACCCTGGGAGTAACGCGATGGATGGGGGGTAGCGGATCATTACAGCGAAGGAGAGGCGATAAAGGAGCAAGAGGTACTCAAGATGGAGCCGGCCAGATTTCTTTGATGTTATAGGAGATATTAAGCGAGCCTCCAGCAACATGGTATACTGAGAGAAAGTAGCATATTGCATTAAAATGGTTATCAAGACACAATCAACTCATGCCAACGGTGACTATTCCACAACAGCAAAAGAGTACCCCAACCGAGACCTGCATGTTCCGGTGACCCCCATGTCGTTAACAGTCCAAGCTAGGGGAGGAAAGAAAACTCAAGACCTTGATTCTAAGTGATAAAAAGACTTAGATGATTTAGCATGGGTTCAGGTTACCTTTTACTGAGTTTATTTTGACACCCCATATCGAGGTCCAATGTTTTCTTGCTCCCCGACACCAGGCTTCAGGCTCCAGCTGCCTTGCAAGGGTCTGACGCCATCACGCATTCAAACGCCCATCTCGGATGCCCAAAGGTTGTTCTCGACCTTGGATCTTCACCACGTACAGCAGTGATTAGCTGTGCGGGACAGCATATTCCTTCTGCGCCGCAGCATCCAGCTGATGCTCTTTCGTCATTTTGCTTTCTGTCTCTTGCCTTGTCCGCGATTAGAGTCTGTCTGAACTACCTTAACCTTAGCCCGCTCCATTCCGTCTTTTCCAAGACGAGAGAGACCCCAACCTTTCTTGCAGTCCCGTCTATCCACAACAGCTTCACCGATCAGCGAAACCCTGGAGATCGACCTCGACTTCTCCGCACCGCTCGCCGCTTCCATTCTGCATTCTCCATCCGTCCACGACGTGCTTACCCATTCTTTTAAAGTTCGTCGGATCACCATGCTGTTAATATCTTGTACTCGAACTGTGGCTGTTGCGTTTGCTTGAGCAACTCAAAGTGGACAAACGTCACATGCATTGAGTCTTAGACTTCTAAGGCCTTTCTGTTGACGATCGCCCAGCGTCCGCATACCGACCTCCAACTCCATTACTCAAGCCGCTGTCGAGTTTTTATACGCTGGATCTGCCAGCCCATTCTCAGAATATCCACGCTCTCAACATGTCGCGGCCCAGATCTGGCTCCGTTGCATCGACAAGCCCTCCCATCCGTAACCGCCGCGATTCTATCAACTCGATTTCTACAGGGCAACTTGCCCATGCCCTTGACAAGATACACACATCCGCTAGCCAGTGTGACTCCCTAACCACCTTTAACGACTTCGCACCGCCTCCCGTAGCAGCACCAACATCAGAAAACAAAGGAATAGCAGGCGATCTAGTCCAACAAGGCTTCAGTGGACTCTATAGTCGTTTAAGGGAAGCTGTAGGTGGCGGAGGCACCTCCAAATCACCCCAGGAACAAACATCGGGAGAAAGGTCAGAGCCTTCCTCCAAAAGAACCTCAATTGTTGCCAATCATGGCTCGAAGGCCTCTATCGGCTCGCTTAGTCGAGTCGATACCGGCGCCTCACTATCCACTTCCTCGTCTCAGGTCATACCTAATGATGGGGCATCTACAAGTCAAAGTGGCGGTACTATCGAACCTCGACCACAAGCTCAGCCATCTAAGCCATCGAGTATCAGCCTGATGTCTAACCAGAAGTCCAACCCTACGAACCGTCAAAGCTTTTCCAAAAAGGCACCCAGCTCTATCGCCGCTGACCCTACGATCGCCCCTGTTACGGTACACAGAGATCCTAGTAATACCACCATCCGCACTGAGGACAGTGGCGGCGTTGGATCGAGCCGAAAGAGTATCAGCAGCCGAGCAGATTTGCAAGCGCATCTAACGACGGCTGAATCATCGACCAGTCTGTACGACATGAAAGATGGTAAGCTTCCGCCCAGGTCTAAGCGTGAGGACACCTCAAGTATCGACGAAAGTATCAAAAGTCCGACGAGTCCCAGAAGTACACACCATCGTACACCTTCACTACAGACCCGAAATCTCCGTAGCCCTTCAGTCACCTCGTCTTTACTGTCACCCGACAATGTAAGAAGGAAGCCTGCCGTTATCGATCGAATCAGCCGGTCGAGATCCCCTGGAGGCCAAAACTCGAGAGATTCCTCATTGGACAGGGGAACCGCTGAGCCTAGCCACGTCAGCACATCTGCTCATGATTCTGTTTGCCACGATTCCTTCTCTAATAACCCAAAACCACAAAAGATGGCCTCGGGCGATTTCAGAATACCTGGCACTGTTACGAGTAGTGAAGAAGCCTCTGAACAGGTGAATGCACAGCTCACTCGCATGCGCAAGCAGGTTTTGAGCAAGGAATTCTGGATGAAAGACGATACTGTCAAGGAGTGTTTCCTCTGTCAGACGCCGTTCAGCGCATTCAGGAGAAAACATCATTGCAGAACCTGCGGCTGCATCTTCGATTCAAAATGCACTACTGTGATCTCAGGCGAGAAGTTCGGTGTGCAAGGCTCGCTGCGCGTTTGTAAGCGATGTCTCGAAGTCATCACCAGGCGTTTCGATGGTAGTGGTTCAGAGGACTCTGGAGATGAACAATCGTTCATGCCAAGATTCTTCGGCGCAAATCATGCGAAAAGTCCCAGCAACGTGAGCCAGTCTAAGCCGAGGGATAACGAATCTGGGGTTGCTTCCGAAGGATCAGAAGACTCGAGACCTGTATCAAGACCTGTGACGACACCAATGATGGCTATACCTGCAACTCGCCGCCTTGGAGAATCCCGTACTGCAGCCATTCTGGAGATCGATGCGCCACAGTTGAGCAGGCCAGGCTCTTCACGATCTCTCAAATCACTAAGTGCAAGGCCACATTCGTCTGCAGGCCATAAACGACATCACTCCAAACATGCTGGCTTCCTGAACCGTTTCAAGCCTGCACCGGAAGAGAGAGCACCTTTCAGACGTGGCATTGATGACGAGAGCGCTAAGAAGCCAAAGTTTCCTGCCTTCCACGACGATAATATCATCGATCCGGAGCTGGCCGACTACATGTCCGATGAGTCAAGTGAAGATGAGCAAATGAGCCTGTTTACCACAATGACAGGCGACTTGCAACCCGGAAGCCTTGGTGACGACAAGTCAGAACTTACACCATACGTAAATGCGAATAGAAAATATCGCCATAGGGCAGGCGAAAAGAGCATCAGCGGTATGAGCTTCGTTAGTAGAGGTGGTCTCGATGAGCTGCCTGGAAGCCTGGGCGGATATCGTCGGCCACCAAGGCGACGAAACACTAGCAATGTTAGTGGCAGTATGCATCACTTGCCATCACCGCGCCCAAAGTCCGCCGTGTTCAAGGGTCCCTCTCAGTCCTCAGAACTGCTCTTCTCATTGGATACACCTCACCAAAGTGCAAACCAGATCACTAGGAGTGACTCGCTGCAACACAAGAAGGCCCCTAAAGTTGAGCTCAACTCATCCAGTTTGAGACACGTTGACAAGTTGCTACACCAGCTACTAGACGATGCAGAGATTACAAATCCCCCAGCGTGGCAAAAGGCTCTTGTTCCCATCCTGTTGCGAGCAACAGATGACGTTGACCCAGACGTCGCTAAGGGAGAAGATATGGATATTCGACATTATGTCAAGTTGAAGAGAATTCCAGGAGGCAAGCCTGGTGACACAGCCTACATCTCTGGTGTAGTTTTCACCAAGAACCTGGCCCTCAAGAGTATGCCTCGCAGGATTACCAATCCACGAGTAATGCTTGTGACTTTTCCAATTGAGTACCAACGGCATCAACAGCACTTTATGAGCTTGCAACCTGTCATCGAGCAAGAAAAAGAATTTCTACGGGTTGTGGTCCAGAGAATCACGAATCTTCGCCCTCAAGTGCTCCTTGCTGAAAAGAGCATCTCCGGTGTGGCGTTGCAGTATCTTTCAGACGCAAACATTTCAGTGGCCTACAATGTTAAGCACACGGTTATTGAAGCAGTTGCACGGTGTGCTGAAACCGACATAATATCGTCTCTTGACATGTTGGCGTTGCCCGTCCAAATTGGAAGATGTGCTAGCTTCGAAGTTAGGACATTTGTGAATAATGACTACCCGGGTCGCAAAAAGTCATATATTTTCTTGTCCGGTTGTACTCCTGAGCTTGGCTGCACGATTGCGTTGAGGGGTGCCAACAGCACAGTACTCTCGAAGGTGAAGCATATTATGGAGTTTATGGTTTATGTTGTCTACAATTTGAAGCTTGAATCCAGCCTTTTGAGGGATGAGTCGATTGAACTTCCAGAAGCTGGAGATTCCATGACAAACTCTATGCAGCTCCAGGGCGATAGTGCGAGATCTATGAGCGTCAATAGCGTTGACAACTCGAGAGACGGCCCAGCTGTTGTGGTTAACCACCCGCCAGGAGATAGTGAACCACCCTCTCAAACAACTGCGGACAGCGCTAGCATTACTGAAACCGACGACACAGGCTCATTGAACCAGTCAGGCCAGTTGACCCAAGAACGCACACGTCTCATGTCTCTTCAAGAGCAGTCCGATCCTGTTGCCGAGGATCAAGCCAGTCAAGTTCCAGACGATGTCCCTATGCCAACTTACTATAGTGACATGGTAGCCAAGTACGAAACCAAGATCCTCTCTGCTTCGCCTTATGTCAAGTTCACACAACCCTACCTTTTAATGAAGACGCGAGAGCAGGAGAGAAGACTTCTCTACTTGCGCAGATTGCGCAATCACGATTACTATGAAGAAACAGACTCAGAAAAATTAGAACCTCAAAAATTCCAACTCATCAAACCCGAAATGGTCGAGGCGATTGGTCAAAAGGCACCACGACAGATTATGGAGATCCTTCGAGCTGTTCACGATGCAGAGTACGATAAGGCTTTATACAATTACCAAACCCAAACTCGTCAGTGGGAAACCTATATCCAGGGCAACCTCGATCTCTTCGATCCGTATTCTCATCAGAACATTGTCGTCCTCTACTCAGTTGTCTGTACAGAGACCAAGATTCCATGTACTGAGCCCTCTTTGGTTGCCATCAACTTTTACGATGAGCAGCACATTGACACAGGTATGGACCCTGATTGCACCTTAGGTCAATACGTTGAAGATCTTGCCTATACCATGAACCAAGTCTGCACTTCGAACGGCTGCGAACGCAGGATGCTGGAACACCATAGGACCTATGTGCATGACCAGTTTCGAATCACGGTTTTTGTCGAGAATTTGCCAAATAACTCTGCTTTGGCAGACTATGATGGCATCACAATGTGGACTTACTGCAAGATTTGTAAGAAAGATACGGAAGAGAGGCCTATGTCGGAAGCCACCTACAAATACTCATTTGGAAAATACTTGGAACTCCTCTTTTGGGGCCGGGGCCTAAAGATGAAAGGCATGCATGAATGTCCCCATGACCACCACCGGGACCATGTTCGGTACTTTAGTCTTCAAGACGCAAGAATCCGCATTCATTGGGATCCCATCGATCTATTGGAGATCGTTGTGCCTCGAGCAAGAATCACCTGGAAAGTAACCAATGATTTGAAGCTCAAGAATGAGATCTTTGTCAGAATGGAAGAGAGATGGGCCAAGTTCATGGCCTCGGTCAGATCAAGACTAATGTGTATCAGAATTGACAGTGTCTTGCCTGACAAGGCGGACCTGTGCAAATCTGAAGTCGATCGTTTGACTGCTAAAGCTAAAGAGGATCTCCCAACCATCGTCAAGAGATTGCAAGATATTTACGTCAACTCCAAGTACTACGAAGTGGTTCCTTTCAACAGTATCGTCCGAGAGATGCTCGAGAAAGCCGGGGAATGGGATCAGGCGTTTACGAAATTTGAAGCTGATTTCCTCAGCGACAAGGATATGCGCCAGTTAACCATCATGCAGTTGAAGAAGATGTTTACAGACAATGAGTCAAAGGAGTCGCTAGTTTCTAACGAAGGCACGCCTTCAACGGTTGATAGCGAAGAGCGGCCGTCTCAAACTTTCACGGAGGAAGAAGGGAAGAGCACCCAACCAACGGACTACACCGACAACACCAGTATGGAGGCTAGTGTCGCTTCATCAAAGCCTGTCGATGATAAGGACGTTCCGGATGAAGATGGTAAAGTTGAGATCCCTGCAGAAGGGGCCATTGAAAGGGTCGAACCATTAGATCTAGCGCGCACGCCCTCAACACCAATTCATCCTCCGACTGAGCTTTCCCAAGGCGACGAGGCACCAGAAGCTCAAGAAGCCCATGATCAAGACGATCAAGAGACCCCCATTGCCGACCCTGAACAAACACCAAAGGCATCGGGCGGGGCTTTTGACTTGATCCCCCTTGAACCTACTAAGACCACTGAAGCAAATGAGCCAGCTGAGCCCGCTGAGCCTGGTGTTGAGTCTACCGAGCCCACCGAGCCACTGCCGTCTCCTCTTGAAGCGCTCCCCTCGCCCGCTCCAACACTATCAGATAAAATTGACCAGGTGAGGCGAGAACAGGGCTATCAAGCAGGTCCATCTACAATTCCTACTCCCACAAACGAGCGTGGATCCTCTCGTAAGTCTGGGCAAGCGGTCTCGCCTCCTATGGTTAGAGCAACCTCCCACCCCGTTCGTACACTTTCTAGGACTCAGTCAGGTATTGGCAAGGGTCTTGGCATTAAGGAAACTAAGACGAATCCTCCTGACAGCACGGGGTCCGAGTCAACAACCGAGGGGTCGATCAGAGTGGATAAGAAGCTCTCAGATCGCCTGGGGTTGAGAAATCTGAAGGATAGAGGAAAAGCGACCGCGTCAGGAATTCCGCGATTCGTGCATAAGAAGAGAGAGTCCAAGGTTTCAACACTGGCGAGACACTTTGAGCAGCTCAGTCGAGAATTTGAGAAAGAGCGTATCCGAGACCGCAAGAAGCGTGCTGCGAGCATGCGCCAACCTCGAGCCATGCTTCCGAGAACAACCACAAAGGCAATTGTTGAGGTATACGATGATGTGAATGACGCCTTTGACGAACCAAGCCCCCCATCGGAGAGTATTGCTGAACGCGAAGCCAGCAAACGTGCCGGCAGCATTGCTTCACGAAGGTCGGATTCGCATCATAAGCCAGAGTCGGTTACTGAGCCATTGACTCCAGCTGAGCCACCCACGAGCATAGAGGAACAACAGCACGGAAACCCAAGCCAGCAAATTGGGGGTGAAGAGCCATGTCAAGAGCGCGGAGACAAGACAGACCATGGAGAAAGAGAAGAAATAACGGAGAAGGAAGAAAAGGAAGAGAATGACGATCACACCATTGCAAATACCAGTCAGACATTCTCAGATGACGAAGAACGCACCACTGATCTCGAACACTCGGTGCCAGATGAGTACTTGCACGACATCAAAGAGATTGCTGATTCCGTTGATGCAAGCGACATTCCACTGGAATTGCCCAAGCATCAAAAGACAAGTTTGATGAAGTATCTCACCAACTTCTGGGCTGAACGAGGCGCAAGCGGCTGGCACCAGCTCGAATATCCGGTCAATCCCAGCGACCATATCTTTGTTGATTCAGACATCATCGTGCGAGAGGATGAGCCAAGCTCAGTCATTGCACTCGCTCTCAACAGCGACGATTATAAGGGCAAGCTGGCAAACATTCGACGAGAAGCACAGGAGGTTATGCAGCGCGAAGTGGAGGGCGGCGGATATGCCGAGCCCAAGTCACTGCCTTCAGATGGTACCGACTGGATGGTGTCGGAAACGGACATGGAAAAGAGTCTTCTTCGCGTCACAGGGACCCATCTTAAGTACCAATTCCGAGAAGGCTCTGCTACCATGACCTGCAAGATCTTCTATGCAGAGCAGTTTGATGCACTCAGGAGAAAGTGTGGTGTTGCAGAACGTATTGTCGAGTCTCTTTCACGATGCCTGAAGTGGGATTCGAAGGGAGGCAAGACCAAGTCCGTTTTCTTGAAGACGTTGGACGATCGCCTCGTTCTCAAGGTAAGTTTGTGTAGATTCTCGCTTCGAGTCAAGATTGACTAACAATCCCCAGTCACTCTCCCCTATCGAGACTTCGGCCTTCCTGCGATTTGCGCCTGGATACTTCAACATCATGGCTGAGGCACTGTTTCATGATCTCCCGTCTGTCATCGCAAAGATGCTAGGCTTCTTCCAGGTGTTCATCAAGAACCCTGCAACAGGAACTGACATCAAGTTGGATCTCCTTATTACTGAGAACCTCTTCTACGACCGGTCAGCAACAAGAATTTTTGACCTCAAAGGTTCCATGCGAAACCGTAAGATCCAGTCGACAGGAGAGCAAAATGAGGTTCTCCTTGACGAAAACATGGTTGAGTACATTTACGAGTCACCCCTCTTTGCACGAGAGCATTCCAAGAAGCTCTTACGCGCTTCGGTCTGGAACGATACGTTGTTCTTGGCAAGACAGAATGTGATGGACTATTCACTCATGATTGCCGTCGACGAAGCTCGCAAGGAACTCGTGGTTGGTATCATTGATTGTATCCGGACCTACACTTGGGACAAGAAGCTCGAGAGTTGGATCAAGGACCGTGGATTCGCAGGTGGTGGCCGCAATCGACCTACCGTGACCAGTCCCAAGGAATACAAGTCCCGTTTCCGAGAGGCAATGGCCAGGTATGTACAAGACGGCGGGACTGAGATAGGTATTTGTATACTAACTTGTGATCAGGTACATCTTGCAAGCGCCCAACTGCTGGCATCTATTCAACAACCCTCAGTATCCGCATTACTATGGGCGCGCTAGGTTCGAAGAGCCCGAGTTGCTCCGCTGAGCGTATGAGTTGTTTGTTATGTGTGATGCGAATGAGATAAACGAAGAAAAATACGCATGTTTCGCAACGGCCGGTATAAACGTAAAAGAAGTGTATTTTTGTTTTATGTACAAAGCAAGCAAGCATCAGCGTCGTTATTGGGATCATTTACCAGAGCATTCATTCAAGGGGACAGGGAAAGGATGGTCTTGCTTACAACCCAGGAGGCTTTGCATGATGTGGATACAAGACATGCATAAATCAATAGAGTATGGCTACTGTTGTATGCCCCTTGAGAAATGCTGAGTTGAATGGCTGTATCGTGATGGACTGTCTACCTTAGTCGACAGCTCGAGCGGTAATGTCGGCTTAGGCCACCCCCCACAGTGTAGGTTCAGGGCGTCATCTCAGGCCGATAGCACCTGTAAGCCACTGAGACCTGTCATATCAGGCCCTAGGAGCTCAGCTCCATCCGCCGTCATCTCATCCACATCCTATCCCAAAGTGCACTCAATTTTGACATCAACAACAACTGAGACATAAGATCATGTCGATTGACCTGAATTGGGAGACGCTCACTAGCGGCCCCGATGGCGACGCCCTCGCTGAGCGCATACGGGAATTCGTCCACGAGAAATTCCAGACAGTTCCGTTACCAAAATTCATTCGCTCAGTAAACGTCCACGGTTTCGACTTTGGGACCATCCCTCCACAGCTTGAGCTCAAGGACATTACAGATCCTCTACCTGATTTCTACGAGGAGGATTTGGACGATGATGAAGAGGATAGCGAAGAAGAGCCGTCACCTCCTCCGCCCCCAGAGCCAACAAGGATGAGGCCTGGACCTACACCGTGGGGAGGTTCAACGAGGAGAGGTGGTGGATTGAGGAGCGAGGTATTGAGGAATGAGATGATGGGTCATGATCTAGGAAGTCCGTTCCTAGGAACTTCAACGCCAGGAATTCTAGGAGGATCGGGATTGGGTTATTTCCAGAGTCATCTTGGAACAGGAACACATACACCTTTGGCCGCTGTTGCGAGTGCGCATCATACTAACTGGATGAGCGTACCGGGAACACCAGCACGCGAATGGGGAGCCCCAAGTCACACACGGAACCCATCACAGAGCAGCCTGACTTCTGTTGATAACTTCAAGTCCAGCCTTGACCCGCTGCAGAGCCTGCGTGAGAAAGGAAGCGTTTCTACGCTGGCGCCTACGTCAGTGGAGGCGTCGCGGCCGCCAACGAGGGATACACATCTTGGCGGGTCGGCGATTGTAGACGATGATGAAGAGGAAGGAGAAGAAGAAGAAGCAGGACGGCGGCCGAGAGAACCTCGTGTTGAGGACGTGCAAGCCGTCTTTAGGATACGCTACAATGGTGATATACGTTTGAACCTTACCGCGGAGATCCTGCTTGACTATCCCATGCCAAGTTTTGTGGGTATACCTCTGAAACTCAACATTACAGGCTTGACGTTTGATGGCGTGGGAGTATTGGCGCATATTCGCAAGCGAGTACATTTTTGCTTCCTCGGCCCAGATGATGCGCTCGCAGCTGTCGGTCCCGACGATACTAAAGAAGAAGGGAGTTCGAGCACTTCTACAGCAGATGCCAATAATGACCATCACAAACCACGATTTGGAGGACTTCTACAAGAGATTCGCGTGGAGAGCGAAATCGGAGAACGGGTTGGTGGAAAGCAGAGCTTGAAGAACGTGGGCAAAGTCGAGAGGTTCGTGCTAGAACAGGTCAGAAGGATTTTCGAGTCGGAGTTCGTCTATCCCAGCTTCTGGACGTTCCTGGTATAATGGACCATGGATCATGAGGATGATCGCTGTGGGTATATAGAGAAAGCACACCACTTCTAATAACCATGCGGACAGGCATTGGCGGCATCTTCGCTCAAAACAAGAATATATACAAAATCATCATGTCACAGCTTATCATGTCAACGTCCTTCGGAATCCCTGATACGCCTGCTGAATATCCAGCTCCAGCTCGCGCGCCTGGCTCTCACTCAACTCATCCGTCGCTCTCATCTGGTTAAGGGTGATAAGCCACTGCACGATCTTGCCGCGGTTCTCAAAGTCTTTGTCTGTGACACGGTTCACCGATTGGATAACGTCGGAAAGAAGAGGGTGTAGTTGATCCTTGGAAAGGAGACCGAGCTTAACGGCATCGAGAAAGGTGATGAATTCTTGGGTGGCTTCGAGAATGAGAACGCCGCTTGTGTTGTTGGCTGCGGCGGGGGCGGGAGTTTGTGCCGAGGGGGCTCGATCGATGGTTGTTGAGGGCATTCCTACACGAATGCGCTCGGTTGCGCGAGGAGCTTCGAGCTATACGATTGTTAGCCATGGGTTGATAGGAGCTGTTGGGATGTTTTAGAGCGTCATACATCCCACTTGGCCTTGAAATCTTCAAGATCTCCAAACTCCCTCGCAATCGTCTCATCAGCAAGCAGCGCCTTATACTGCCTCAGCGATCGCTCGCAGATCTCGGTATACTCTGCTTCAGGGACAGCATCTTTCAAAAAGGCCTTTTCGAGTTCATCAAGTGTTATGATAATGCTGAAGAGTTCGGCGAGGGATTCTTGGAGGTCGCGCTCGGCACGGGTGTTGGTGAGCTTGACTTCCTTCACTTGGCGGTTAGCTACGGTTATACACAATGGAATGTAAGCTGAAGTATACCTCGTCGAGGTTTATGCTTGCTGAAAGACTTGTATTGGGTACATAGCTATGAGGAGTTGGCGCATAGCCTTGTCTTGGAATCATTGTGAAAGAGGCATTAGCTTGATCAATGCCTATAATGAAATAGTATCCCACGGCGCAATAAGAGAGAGCTCCAGGTGGGATGCCTACATGTTACGTAGGTGAGCGGCAGAACCCCTACACCGCCTGTCGTTTATGTCGACTATCTCTTATCGATAAGTGTGCAGCAAAATTTTTGGTTTTTGGTCTGGTTGCGAGAGCCTCTACGAGACCCATCTAAAATCTGCAAACAAAAACCACCAAATCCCCAAACTTGAATTCTTCACCAGCCGAGGCGCTTCATAGTTTTTCAAGATGGCGCCAGGCAAGAAGAACCTCAAGGCGACCAAGAAGTTTGAGAAGAGGCATCTCACAGGTGTTCTCGACAAGCGGAAAGCAGGCGCCAAAATCAAGCAACGCTATCAGATGCAGGACAAGAAGAAGGCTAGAAAGTCAAAAGATGCAGAGTTTCTCAAGGGCTCCAAGGATGGACAAGACGGAGAAGTCAAGAAGCCCAGCGCCAAGGGCAAGAAGGTCAACGATATGAGTGTCGATGAGTTCTTCTCGGGCGGTTTCGACGATATCATCGACAGCAAGGATAAGAAGGCCGGCAAGCTTGGAAAGCGAAAGAGGAACGGTGCCGCCGCCGAGGATAACGATGCCAGCGACTCTGACGACTCAATTGGCGCGCAGCCCATCGCGGCCGACAGCGACGGCAATGACGGTGACGACGGTGAGGACGATGTTGGCATGAGCAAGGAGACCATGGACAAGCTCGCCGAGAATGATCCCGAATTCTACAAGTTCCTCAAGGAGAACGACCCCGAGGCCCTCGACTTTGACGACAACGCCGACCTCGCAGAGGTGGATGCGCTTAGTGGCGACGACGAGTCAGAACAAGAAGAGGAGCAGCCCAAGAAGAAGCGGAAGAAGGAGAAGGAGGCCAAGGCCGAGGCCGTTGCGCAAGGGAACGAGCTGACCCGCGAGCTTGTCGCTTCGTGGAGGAAGGCCATGGCCGAGAAGAACTCTCTACGGGCAGCCCGACAGGTTGTTCTGGCTTTCCGATGCGCTGCGCACTTGAACGAGGATGATGATGGGGAGACTCAGCAGCGATATGCTATCAACAGCCCCGAGGTCTTCAACGACATTCTTCTCCTCGCCCTCAAGGAGATCCCCACCGTTATGAACCACCATCTCCCCGTCAAGGAGTCAGCCTCTGGCAAGGTCCACGTCCAGACCGAGTCAAGAAAGTTCCACACATTGTCTCTGCTGCTCAAGACATACACTTCGTCTATCATGCACCTCTTGAGCACTCTCTCCGACGACAAGACCCTCAAGCTCACCCTCTCATCCATCACCCCTATTCTCCCTTACCTCCTCTCCTTCAAGAAGCTCGTTAAGGCCCTCGCCAAATCCGTCGTCAACTTCTGGGCTCAGCCTGCCAGTTCCGAGACGACAAAGCTCACAGCATTCCTTGTGCTGCGACGTCTGGTTGTCATTGGTGACAAGGGTATTCGCGAGACAGTTCTCAAGGCTGTTTACCAAGGTCTTATCCAGGGCTGTCGTGTCACAAATGCCAACACTCTTCAGGGCATTAACCTCATGAAGAACTCTGCTGCTGAACTCTGGGGTATCGACCAGTCTGTTGGCTACACAACTGCTTTCTCCTTCATCCGACAACTCGCTATTCACCTGCGAAACAGCATCGTACACAACAAGAATGATGCATTCCGAATCGTCTACAATTGGCAGTACACACACTCCCTCGACTTCTGGTCCTGCGTTCTCGCCGAGCACTGCAGTCCCTTGAAGGAGGCAGAGGCTGGAAAGGAGAGCCAACTCAAGCTCCTTATCTATCCCCTTGTTCAAGTCACGCTCGGAGCCATGCGCCTCATCCCCACCGCCATCTACTTCCCCTTCCGCTTTCACCTAATCCGCTCCCTGCTCCGACTCTCACGCGCCACTGGAACTTACATCCCTCTCGCCTCTCCCCTACTCGAGGTCCTTACTTCCGCTGAGATGAAGAAGGCCCCCAAGGCCGCCTCCCTCAAGCCCTTCGATTTCGCCACATCTTACAAGGCTCCCAAGTCATACCTCCGAACCCGTGTCTTCCAAGACGGCGTCGGTGAGCAACTCGTTGAGCTTCTTGGCGAGTACTTCTTCCTGTGGGCCACAAGCATCGCCTTCCCCGAGCTCGCTCTCCCCGTCGTCATCCAGCTCAAGCGCTGGCTCAAGCAGGCCCGCAATAAGAACACGGGCAACAAGAACGTCAAGCTCGCGAGCCAAGTCATTCTCCTGGTGCAGAAGCTTGAGGCCAACGGCAAGTTCATTGAGGAGAAGCGTGCAAAGGTCGACTTCGCCCCCAGGGACCGCACTCAGGTTGAGGCTTTCTTGCGTGACTTTGACCTTGCCAAGACACCTCTTGGTGCTTATGTCGTGGGACAGCGAAAGGCTCGTGCTGAGCGTGTCAAGTTGCTTGAAGAGGCCAGGAGAGAGGACGATCGCAAGAGACGACAGGATGAGAAGGCTGATCTGGAAGATCAAGTGGAAGATGACAGTGAAGGTGATGAGGACGAAGATGAAGACGAGGAGATGGACGGCGAGAACGGCGATGCTGATAGCGACGACGAAGAGGATGATGAAGAGTAGATATAAGTACTTGTTTTTTTCTGGGCTGGTGTGCAAAAACGGATGTAATTTCTTACTTGTTAAAGACCTGAATCAAGGATACCTACCTTTTCTGTTCAACTTCACTGTGGCCGTGAAAAGATTTATCAAACACTTGACTGTGCAATGGGATATAAGTGATTCAACTCAAAAATGCTTTCATAGTCATTCTCGCCAAAGACTAGCGAGTCATACATATTTGTACAAAAAACACAATGCACTGATCGGAAGGCCCTGATAATTCCAAACTCCTCGAGTAATGCCATCTAATCCGCGATGGTCGATACCCCTGATCCCAAAGTCCTTTGTGTGGCCAAAAACGCCTTTTTCCATGATTGATCTCAAATTCTGCAACCTCAAAAACGCTTCATATCATGCCAACAATTGTTTACAACTCAGGAACACCCTCCCAGGTGAGTTCACTGTTGCTAGTGACATCGCGGACGGTCATGCCCGTGATGTTTAGAACAGTCATTTCAATCTCCTCCTCTGACATGGCCTGGCCGGCGGCCTTCTGACCCTCAAGGACATCGTAGAGGCTGTAGATCTGATCGTTCTTAGCCTCAAGTCGCTTGAGAAGTGTGCGAATGGTCTCAGCAAGGTTGAGACGCTCGCGGCGACCCAAGGCTTTATCGCGACCATTGTACTGCGCCTGAATGCGGGTGAGCTCAAGCTGGAGATGATGAGACTCATCCTCCAAGCCCTTGATAACCACAGCAAGAGCATGTCCTGGGTGCTGGGTAGGCCGCATGGTAGGGTCCTCTACTGACAAATCACGATCGGTGACAGGGACTGGTCGGGGAACAGTAACACGCTTCTTGCCGGCGGCAATATCGGCGGAAGTGAAGATGTTACGGTGGGATGTGATTCGGCTGCAGACAGTGCAGTTACGGCATTCATGCTCGCAAAGGTCATCAAGCACTCTCTTGGCATCGCTGGAGAGGACTGGGCACGTATCCTTGTCAACGCTCTTGATGCTAGCAGAGGTGATGTCGGTCGTGATCTGCTTGCGTAGAGATCGGGAGTGAGATCGACTGTGTTGTGACCTCTCACTCTGCACTGTAGTATTCTGAGTGTTCGACTGCTTCTGTTCGGTACCTTTGGCCTCCTTACGTATCTTAGGCACGACGCTCAGCTGGGTCGAGTTGTCCTGTGTAGCATTCTCAACTGATTGTAGACCAGTAGTCTCATCGTTGTCCTCCAAGGTGTCCATGTCATATGTTGCAATGCCCTTCATAGAGGAGCGTCTCTTGGAGTCGGAAGTGGTTCGGCGCTTGCTGCCCTGGTTTGCGACATTGGAGCTGCTCTTCTTAGAAGACTTGCCAGGGATTGAGAAAGCAACCTTCTGTTGATTGCCAGACTTGGAGGTCTTGCTCTTGCTCTGAGAATGCCTGGTCTCGCTTTGGGACGTGATGTCACGCTTAGTATGTGTACGAGTCTCCTCTTCGGTGACATCAGGGATTGTTGGCAATCTGCCGCTATCCTCGATTGGCTCGGTAATCTCCTTGGTCTCAGTAGCTTGGGCGTTCTCGGCAGTATCAACGTCGCCAGTGTTGCTGTTGATGGTGATATCAGGAATGAAGAAGGCTGAGGTCATGTTCTCCTCTGTCTCATCATCGAGACGCGCAGAAAAGTCCTCCTTGGGAACTGGGCGGAAAGACTCCAACTGCTGCTTGAGGAAGTCAACCTCATCTTTGAGTTTCACGTTCTCGTCGTGAAGATCATGAATGCTTCGCTCAAAGCCCGAATTCTCGCGTCGAAGAACCTTGTTCTCCTCAAAGTACTTTTCGTTGTGTCGCACCAGGCTCGCGTTATCCTCGCCAAGCGTAGACTTCTCCTGAGATACGTTCTGGAGTTCTTGTTGAAGAGCTTCAACCTCTTCCCTCGCTGCGTCAAGCTCATGCTGAAGTCCATCAAGGTTTTCGCGGAGCTCCTCGTTCTCATCCGTGAGAGTCTTGTTTGTAGTTCGCAGTGAACGGTTCTCGCCAATCAAGGACTGGTTTTCACGTCTGACGGTATTGTTGTCGGATCGCAGAGACTCAATCTCCTCCTTCATAGTCTCATGCTCCTTTCGTAGAGTATCATTGGCAGCAGAGAGGGACTTGTTCTCAAGGTCCAACGAGTCACGGCCGTGTTTCAGGGACATCAGATCTCGTCGGAGAGTGTCGTTCTCATTACGAATTTGCTCTGTCGACTCGAGCTGCTTGTGTGTTGTCTCCAGTTCCTTCTGTTTCGTGCTAAGCTTGCGAGTGAGCTTGTTGATATCCTCACAAGCCTCTTGCAGCTTCCTCACTGCGCGGTCTCGTTCTTGAGCCAAAGAGTCGTTTTCAATCTCATTCAAGCTGATCTTGCGCGAGGCTTGCTCCAAGCGAGATTGGAGAGTGGAAACCTCAACTTCCAGACCTAGAATGAGTCAGTAGCGCGCTTAGAATACCATGATCAGGGACTTACGGTTCTTTTGAGCCATGAGTTTCTCGTTAGCCCGAGTAGAATCGTAGTCATCGTCATACGACTTTCGTGACTTGAGTTGAGCCTCCAATTGCTCAACCTGTTGCTGCAGGTTCTCGGCATACTCCTGAACCTTGTCGTAGTGCTCTTGGAGAGAGATGATTTCTTCGCGGATCATATCCATCGAAACAAATATCTTCTCTTCATCTTCTGGAACCTCAACTTCATCAACTTCGGCATGAGCCGAAAGCGATGGCTTCTCATAACGGTCATGAACTCTGCCATTCTTGACAAAAATGGGAACACCATTCCGCATTGAGCCACTGAATCGAAGAGTGCCATCGACAAAGTCACCGAGATGTGAGATGTCGGGCATAAAGAAAGAGCGAGCGTTGCTTTCGTTGTGTGCAGGGCTCGCAATGGAGGCGGGCGAAGGAGGAACAGCGGTTAAGCTGGACTTGGCTGAAGACATTTGTGGTGAAGACTTGTTTTGCTGATTCTGATCTCGAGGCTCGGGGCTCTTTGCACTGCTGCGTAGCCGGTCAAATGCCTCGGAGATCGTCTCTCGTCGCAGTTGTTTTTGTGCGGCCATTGATTCGGATGAGGTTCGGTTGTGGACCTTGGACAATGGGCTAGGGTTATGTGCGTTCTTGTTCCAAGAGTGGTAAGAAAGGGCTCGGTTAGGAGACTTGGAGAGAATTGAAGACAGGTCGGACTCGTTATCGACGCGAGGCTGCATCTCAGCACGCGTTCTAGCGGAACCTTGCCAGGTGTCTTGTGTGATGTCGTCAATGGCAAACTTGATTCCAGAGGCAGGGGGCTTGTTCTCCTTGGACTCAGCACTCATAGGCCGAGTGTCAGTGTTATCGTCGTAGACAGGCACCTCGCGGGTCTTGGGCATGCCAAAGAACTCGGGCCACTTGCGATGGGCAGCCTCCCAGTTGACGGGGAGGTTGCGAGGCGCAGTGACGCGAGCAATGTCCTCGTTAAGTCTTCTTGTGGACTCGCCGTCGGGGTCGGAGAAGACTGAAGATAGCGTAGGGCTGACGGTGCCGTGTGAACCAGTTGATGAGGGTGGTGAGTTGAAGGGGTTGTCGCGGTTTGCTTTCATTTCTCTAAGAATGCGGGATCGATATCTGCTTGCGGCGTCGACCTCCATGGCTCCTTCTCACGCGCTGTGGGCGTGTATTTGTGTTTGGTGAAGAGCTTGGAAATTAGACGATGTTAGGCGAGGATGCTATAGCACCCGTGGCGCGTATAGTTATGGAAACACGGCGTGTTCGTTTGGTCAGGGGTTTGGGAGGAAGTCAATGCTATGTCGACTGGTATTGGGGATACATCTGTTAGGCAGAACGCGACGTGGGAGAAGAGAAGATGCCCAATATGAAGATGTAGGGATAGAAAAGTGACAATGTTGTGGTGGAGAGAAAGAGAGGCCTGCTGAAGTAGAAGTACCTGTGAAGCTGGCTGTGTTTAGAGACGGGAAACAAGAGGCCGGGGTCTTGACTGTTTTTGGGCGAAAGTAAACAAAGCTGCCCGAGACCCACTCCCGCAACTGGTGCCAGCCACTCGAGGTTGGGATTCACGCTGTTAGAGCCGCTAAGGCCTTCAGCGCGTGATGTGATTGGATGAACCCAACTGTCGAACGAAAGCCCTGTCTTCCATCGCGGGGCCGTTTTGGGTTAACGATGCTGCAGGTGCACAGCGCGTCAAGTTTTAGGTTACAGGACGTTTTCTTGCATGAGGTTAACCCAGAGTTTGATATGTGTAAAGTTTTTAAAACCAACTGGATCTTACTGAGGCATGACTATCTAGGCATTTGAGACTGAAGACTGCATCTCAGGTTGAGAATATCGACTGACTGTAGCAGTATTATCTTGTGGCAGTGATTGTAATTGCGCATCAAACTCTTATCTTGCATCATAGAAGTGATACACGCTCATTCATTCAACAAGGACTTGACTGATCATGATCAGAGCCAAGCAAACTCAGAGCCAAGATATGAGTGATATCCTGTCAACTAGCCTCAATCCTTCCTTTCTCACCGTCTCTTCAGCCTCTAGTCATTTAAAATCGTTCTAGAATCTTGTGACCTGCTCGATTTGTTTCGTGGTGGGGCAGATCGTCCGTTGTGTTGCACTGTCAGTGTCAGTGTCAGTGTCAGTCTCTCTGTCTGATATGTAGAGATAATTTTGATCTTGACTTGGCATCGTCTCGAGTTTCTGCGTCTTTTTTCCTTTTCCTTCTTTCTTTTCTCCCTACACATATTTCACTCGGCCCTTCCTTCTCCTTGGGAGATTGAATTGGCCTTTCTGAACATACTTACCTAGCTTATCTCATTCCTTGATATACTCCGAGATCGCATAGCCACAATTTATGAGATGGGCAACTCTATTTCATGAGCATTACAAGGCTTCATCAGAGGATTATTTTTTTCACATCTACCGCCGAAAAACGAACTCAAAATCTTGCTTCTAGGTGCTTGAAAGACCTATTGTAGCTGCCATGGCCTGGCTCAAAATCATCGCTGGTATCGCCAGCTTGCTCACCATCATCCAGCCCATATCAGCTGCACCCAGCCGTGAGAGCGCTCACAAAGAGTACTGCCCCGTTCTCTATAACGAGCCGCCAACCAACTGCCGTCCTCTTCCTGAAACATTTTTGACTTTCTCTTCGAAGCCCTCTGATACCAAACCAGCAGACACTCAGATTCTCGAGGACGCTCTCAGTGCTCTTTCAGCGCTTCAAGACCACTTCTTTGAATCGGATTACGCAACATGGCCATCTGCTATAGACTGGACTGCTGCTGTTGCAGGGACAGTCGTGGCTGGAATGCTCACCACTTTGTCCAAGGCTATCGATTCGGTCGATCTTGCTGGTATTGACGATTGGAGGGTGAAAGAGAACATCATCGCAACTTTCTATGCGCAGCTTGTGGGTTCGTACTTTGGACAAGATGTGCTGTCAATCAGAGGCCAGGTAAGTCGACTCCTATGAGGAACGAAGCTTTCTGTCTTATTGACATTTGACGCAGGCTTACGACGACATATTATGGGTCGCTCTTGGCTGGATCGAGGCCATCAAATTCGTGAGAACTCACGCTGATCTTCACTACCCCAAGATAAAATCCGAGGGGGTTTCTGAGGGAAGTAATCTGAGGGAAGTCATCGAATCTATGCCATGGCAGGGCTACAACTGGTTCTCATCCTTTGCGCACCGCTCTCGCATCTTCTGGAACCTGGCAACTCACGGGTGGGAGACAAAGTTCTGCAATGGAGGCATGGTCTGGAATCCCCGCTTGAATCCATACAAAAACGCCATTACGAATGAACTCTGGGTGGCTGCTTCGATTTCCATGTACGAGCACTTTCCTGGTGACAACTTCACTGCACCATGGCTGAACAGTGCTGCATTCCCGGGTAACGACCCTGCACACCTGGAGGCCGCCATGCGAGGGTACAAGTGGCTCATTGATGTCAACATGACCAATTCCCTGGGTCTATTTGTGGATGGATATCACATCGATAGCACCAAGCCCGGTAACACGAAGTGCGATCTTCGAGACGAGATGGTGTACACGTACAACCAAGGTGTCTTGCTCACGGGCCAACGAGGTCTCTGGTCTGTCAGTGGAAGCGCTTCGTATCTGGAAGACGGGCATCGTCTTATTCAGTCCGTCATCAGAGCTACAGGATGGAATCTGAAAGAGAATAAGCCCGTCGATGACCTGAAACACTTGGGTCCTGGTCAGTTGCCTCCGTGGTATGGGCTTGGCCGAGGAGGCATCCTGGAAGAGCAGTGCGATGCTAGTAGCACCTGCTCCCAGGACGGCCAGACTTTCAAGGGCATATTCTTCCATCACTTCACAGCATTCTGCAGCCCTCTTGAACCTCTAGTCGCCAAGCAGGGCAGAACAATCGATCCCCGTGGATATCGACGTGTGAAAGGCATTCACGCAGATGCATGCCAGTCGTACTTGGGCTGGGTCAAGCACAACGCCCACGCAGCTCTGAAGACTCGCAACGACGATGGCCTCTTTGGCATGTGGTGGGGAGCTAGCATCTACGGTGCTGTCCCAACATTGGATACTGACGGTATCGACCACGCCGCAGAGAACGCAACTGACTACCGCAACCAAGGAACGCCTGATGACGAGACCTGGGGTGGACTTCACCGATGGACTCCAGGTACAGGACACTGGTCACCATCAGGGCCGAAGTCCGACCAGCATGTTATGGACAGTGTTGGGGGAGACCTTGTACCTCGGGGCGGAGGACATTCACCTCGAGAGGTGAAGATGAAGGGACAGGACCCGAATAAACGGGGCCGTGGCCGGACTGTCGAGACACAAGTTGGAGGAATTGCACTGCTTAGAGCATATTGGGAGCTTTCCCGATCATTTGAACGATGACGATTTCATGCTTATGACTGATAAAATGCGTTTATAGAGTAGACTGCATAGACTGCGATAGAATGATGACGATCTGAACGTATTTGCGTTCGTAAACTTCAAAGCACGTCTCGATGATGAGTGATTCGTGCCCTTCTCCGATCCGAGATGTCGTCCATCAAGATCATCCTATGTTATGATACATGAACAAATGATAAAACATGAAGCTAACATGGTCGCATTCCGATTGAGGAAAACGGCAAATCGGCTTCCCAAAAGCGAATGCGAATATTACATAGGAGATAGGCGACGCTAGGTTGGTTGTGACAACCATCACCAAAGTGACGCTAAGCCCTATTTGGAGATTCATTCGATATGTTAGTACGTCAGCGTGGCTGCGCATTCGCATTAGAAGCTGCGCCGTGGAATTGTCGAATGAACCTACAATTAGGGAATGGCTTCGACTGAGAGGGAGCAATATCTTGAAAGCTATAAGAAGCCGTGGTTCGTCGTAGGAGAAAGGATATTCTCATCATCAAACAGACATCTAATATATCCAAAACAACTACCCTACATCACATACTCTACAAACAAACGAAACAACCCAATTACACTCATCATGGGTCTCATCGGTCTTACAATCAGCGCTATTATGAGTGCTACAGACTCCTCAAAACAGCCTCGCTCAAATGGGTGCTACGGAAGTCAACAGCAACAAACCTATCTCGTCCAACAACCTCAACTAATGGGTCCCAACCCTGATTACATGACCATGAACACTGGTCGATCTTCATGCCACCAACGCAAGGCTGAGCGTCGATATCAGAAAAAGATGCAGCGTGCTGAGCGTATGCAACTTCGAGCCGAACAACGAGCAGAGAGGGATTACCGACGAGAAGAGAGACGACAAGCGGGTGTTGCCATGGTCCAGTCAGGAGCACAAAGGGTTGGCATGATTGGTAGCAGCTCAAGTCAGAATGTTTACCAAACAAGGGACTTTCACGAGGAGCCTAACAACGGTGGCTACGAGTTGGGTCCCATGAACCAACGACATGTTGAAAAGGATGCACCGCCTGCATACGACGATGCAGTGAGGAAGTAAAATTATGGGAGGGAATAATGCTTTTAGGAGTTGGGCTTGGAATGTGAATATTTGATTAGAGCGATATCCGAATTTGAGAATACGATAACCAAACAAATGAGTTTCACAGTACAAGACCATCGCATTGTCCAAACGCCTTTCACTAACACGCAAGGCACGCCCTGAAAAAGACAAATACAAGAGCTGTGGTTGGTGGTGGGACAGGTACAACCTCCGATGTCGAACCCCACGGGCTGTATTCTAGCCCCTCCATTGGGGATAAACATTCACTAAATTGTACGCAGTATTTCAGGGTCTTTAAAGGTGACTCTTCTATCTGATGTCTCTCATCTCAACAAGTCAGGCCATTATTCTTGTTACCTGCTCAACTCTGAGCAATTTCACTGTACAACATGGCACGACAATCGGCCTTAGATCGGCCTTCAACGGACTCGGTGAATCCGCCCAAGCAACATCCGCACCCGCTGTATACTTCTTATCTCGCTGTGATCACCCCACAATTCTACGCCACCCCTGTGCCAATTGACTCACTGCTGGTGTCCAACAAAAATTCAGGTCCGGTCGTTCGGCGGTGACTAGAGAAAGAAGGACTAAATAATATTTACCTTTTCCTCACTCCAACCTTTGTTTCCCTCTTTCACATAATCTCTTCACACATTCCCTCACGATGCCTTCAGCTCACGATCCCATTGTTGCGGTGCCTGTGAACGGCGCCGTGAATGGCACTACCAATGGCACAAACGGCGACTCTCACTCTCGGCCGCATACGCCGATGACCGGAATGGCGTTGACAGAGTACAGCGTCAACCCGTCTACACCGTCGGAGGAGAAGCGGGCGCGCATTAAGGAGATTGTGCCTGACGAGTATCTTCTTCCTACAGGATACCCAGATGTGAGTATAATACTCCCTCAACTAACACCAATTGCGAAGCTGACAGTCTCAGTACCTTCGTCTTATCGCCAGCGCCACATCGCGAGTCTACGAGGCCTGCAAGGTCACTCCTCTCACACACGCTATCAACCTCAGCAACCGACTCGAATGCAATGTCCTCCTCAAGCGTGAAGACGAGCAACCCGTCTTCAGCTTCAAGCTGCGCGGCGCTTACAACAAGATGGCCCATCTCGACCCGAAGAAGAGCTGGAAGGGTGTTGTGTGCTGTTCTGCCGGTAACCACGCACAGGGTGTCGCCTTTTCGGCACGCAAGCTCAAGATCCCTGCGACCATTGTCATGCCCGAAGCGACCCCTAGTATCAAGCACTTGAACGTTGCTCGTTTGGGCGGCCACGTTGTGTTGCATGGCGCTGATTTCGATGCGGCCAAGGAGGAGTGCGCGAGAAGAGAGGTGCAAGATGGCCTTATCAACATCCCTCCCTTCGACGATCCGTATGTTATCGCTGGTCAAGGAACCATCGGAAACGAATTGTTTGGCCAGGTCAACATGGCCAAGGTGGAGGCTATCTTCTGCGGTGTCGGCGGTGGTGGTCTTATTGCCGGAATTGGTCTGTATGTCAAGCGCATGGCTCCTCACGTCAAGATCATCGGTGTTGAGGCCCACGACGCCAACGCCATGGCGCAGTCGTTGAAGGCGGGAGAGCGGGTATTGCTCAAGGAGGTCGGTCTGTTCGCTGATGGTGCTGCCGTCAAGATTCCTGGAGAAGAGACATTCCGCATCTGCAAGGAGGTTATCGACGACGTTGTTGAAGTGACGACCGACGAGATCTGCGCCGCCATCAAGGACATGTACGACGACACTCGATCCGGTCTCGAGCCCGCTGGAGCCCTCTCCATCGCCGGCCTCAAGAAATATGTCTCCCAGAACCCCTCGAACGACTCGAAGCGCAACCTCATTGCTGTGACATCAGGCGCCAACATGAACTTTGACCGTCTGAGATTCGTCGCTGAACGTGCTACCATGGGTGAGGGTAAGGAGGCTTTGCTTGCCGTGCAGATTCCCGAACAGCCTGGGGCATTCTCCGAGCTCATCAACAACATCATGCCTCATGCCGTTACCGAGTTCACCTACCGATACTCGACAGACGAGGTCGCCAACATCCTCATCGGTGTGTCTCTGACCGCTCCCGCCCACCAGCGATCGGAGGAACTCCGCTCTCTTATGGACCGTATCCAATCCAACAACATGAACGTGACCGATCTATCACAAGACGAACTCGCAAAGAGTCACATTCGATACCTCGTCGGCGGTCGATCCGGTGTTCCCAACGAGCGACTATACATGTTCACCTTCCCCGAGAGACCTGGAGCTCTCGAGAAGTTCCTTGTGACACTTCGACCCAAGTTCAACATCAGCCTGTTCCAGTACCGTAACTACGGCGGTGATGTGGGCAAGATTGTTACTGGCATCTTGTGTCCTGACGACGAGGTTCCTGAGCTGGAGTCATTTTTGCGCAAGATCGGATACCCCTATGAAGACTGCACCAACTCGCAAGTGTTCAAGACATTCCTGCGAACTTAGAGCGTGTTGACGAGAAGGCATGCATATCTGGGTCGTGTAACATTCGGCGTTGGGTTCATAAAATGTGATGTTTAGTTCTGTAAAAGACGGATGTTGTTGTTTGGGTCACACATTTAGCGAATTTGAACGAAACGATGTAGACTGGAATTATGTGCATGGGACATGCAATATAGAAATGGGCTGAAGAGTGCAACTGAGCTGATATGTTTGAAGCTGTATTGCCGAGGTTGTGAAGGTATTGTGATGCATTATACCGTGAATACGCGGGGATTTCTGCCGTTCATATCCACTTGCATTATTGCCGCAGTCGCTTCAGGGGCATGTTCTTGTATATCTAGTCGAGTCCATCGGCCATCCCAATGGCAATCGAGGTACCCTTTGATGGGTAAGCAGACCATATGCTCATCACTATTGTTGTGATGATGGTCATCTGTGCCGCTGCAGCATTCAACCCTGGAACCCTGATGCGCTGTGCATCTCATCTCCTCCCACGGTTCATGTTCTTCGTTGGAACAATCATCATCGCCGTCACAGCAATGAGCCCGCATCCTATTGCTGTAACAAATCCTTGTGGGAGTGATGTAGGTGGTTACATTGTCAATTCCGATGGTATTGACCAACAGCCCTCTGGGCACCATCCTCGTACCCAAATATGATCACTCTTCACAAACCCGTGGCTTTGCAAGCGAATACATCAATTCGGGTGGTCCCCTGGAGAGGTACCCGGGTTTGGAAGAGAGTACAGCTGCAGCTGTGGGTTATCGTTGATAATGTTTTGGGAGGGAATCGACGCGTGGACTCTGCGTTAGGTTCAGATGACCCTCCTGCCACCGCGAGAAGCGTATGTTCACCGTCAATATCAGGTAAACCGTATGCGAAAAACTCCTGTATAATATCGCAGCTGTAATCCTTAATGAGGACGAGAGGCAATTCGTGGTGAACAGGCTTGGGCTGAGGGCCGATGACAATATCACCAGCAAGCTCAGTACGAATCTTGTTTGATCAGCTATAATGATCTGCACCTCGCGAAGATGAGACTTACTAGAACAGAGGCTGAGGCGAATCCACCTTTCGTGCCACTTGTTCGTATGCCTAATCCGATAACCCGATCGCCAGGTGAGATAGGGACATGAGCCCATACCACATGCTGTCGATCGTGTTCGGGCAAACGCGCATATGTCGTCAACGCAGTTGGGAAGCGAGGCGTATGAGAATGAATAGCCCGCAGAGAAGACCCAACGTAGAAGAAGGTGAGGCCCCTGGTGCTGCGCAAGTCCAGTGTGCGCAGACGCACTTTGCATAATTGCGATGGACCAGACGCGGTGAACCATGAGACTTTACCCCCTAAAGGAGGACTCGGTGTATCCCACAGGACTGACCTGCCACCCCATAGATCAAGACGAGCTGCTCCAAGCTAAATGAACGGTTAGCATTTCGAATAATCATGACAAGAGTTTGTGCCACATACCCTGAAATCAACACAACTTCTCATCGCTTGATCTGGGGGTATCAGAGCGAAGGCAAGGCTTTCACTCCGCCAACCTGCGTAGGAGGAGATACCAACGATTCTTTCAATGTTGCGTATACCGCGGCGATCTATCGTGACCCGGAAACTCCAATCCCCAGCAAAGCTGTCGCTCATCACAGGTGCACCCTCGCCCCTAGTCCAAGACTCGACTTTGTCAAGCATACAAGACAGGCCATCTCGGCCAGCTGCAGATGGAATCCCCTCTGCACGATCTTTGATGGCCAAGTAAGCCCAAACTTGACTATCAGGAGACATGGACCTGATATCTTGGACAAGGCTTGGGGGCAGTTGAGCTAGCTGCGGTATTCCCAACGATTCGGCAATCGAGGGGCTCACTGATACGAGGCTGTTGTTTTGCAACTTGAAGCCAAGTCGTGGATTGAAGTAATGTCTCCATTCTGTGGCAATCCACACACCGTTGAGGGGGTTATCATGGGTGTAGTGCTGAAAGAAGAGTTGGTAACAGGAAGCATGCATCGTCACAACTTCAGATGACTGATTGCATTTAGCATCCCAACATAGAATCCACCTCTCTCCATCAGGTTGAAACTCCTCCTTGCCGGCGGGAAATTTGAACAACTTGGTGCAGTATGAAGGGCGAAGATGTGTTTCGCATGTTACCATAAGGTGGCTGATGTATCAGCATAGCAATAGCAGCCCATATCTCGACACACACCGGCAATGGCCAAATTATCCGGTGCCATATCGAGAAGACAAAGGTCGCATTGGTCATGTAGGCAGATGTGCCTGTCTTGGTTTTCCCAATCGTCTCCAGCTCGGGCAAAATCCTCCCAATCATATCTATCAGGGTCATAGCTCAAATCACGCGGTGACTGAGGTGCATCTGGTAAGCTGTGATCAGACATGTCGCGACTGTTATGAGATTTAAGAATCTATTATAAAGAAAGGTAGGGACAAAAAGAGGGATTGTTGTATTTCGTAGCAAATATGAAATTTGTATATTCAGAAAGGGGCTGAAGATGAAAAAAGTTTGGATAGTAAACAATAACAATAGAACGTGGCGTGTAATTAATGTTAATAAGTTACAGGGGTTCTGTAAACCTCCTGAGGTGTGGCCGTACTATATCCATGGATGGATGTTATATCTTGAACTTTAATTCAATAGAGAATTGCTTTTTCGATACTTAGTTAAAAGACGACAAGCGCCTTAATCTTGCGGTAGTATTATGGACTTACGGCTGCTGTATTTAATCCTCTGTCGTATCTTGTTGAACTGGCTATACCACCAGACTATAACCGTTCCTATACTCCGTACGAAGTCTGTAAACTCGTATAAGCTCGTGACCGTGACCCTCCTCTTCAGACTCTAGAATGGATATACACAGTTCGGTCATTACATCAGTACGCCAAAACCTAAGCATACGCTCTGAAATGTCCCGTCTCCTCTAGTCTCAGGCTCGAATTTGTCAAGCATGGAACTGCGAGTCATCTTGGCCAGCTGCGGATTTAATAGTTCCAGAAATGAGGCTAGATAGTGGGCCGAATTATTCTTCAGCTATATGGTATGTGGCTGGCTTTACCATGTCGTGATATTCACATGTTTATTCAAGAGCAGTAGTGCCTCCGAGATATTTCGTTAAAAGATAAAAAGAGCATTGATCTTGACGATAGAGAAACTAACCCACCAGTTGAACCCAATCCTACTCTACCACTATAAACTCCCGAGACCTAGGAGTGTATGCATACAGGTCGGTTGTTACGTCGTCACACCAAACCTTAGCGTACAGTCCGAAATCTGAACAAGTCCACAGCCCGTTGTTAAATCCATGACCATAATGTTGATCACCCGTCTCCGAGCAACATACAAGTTCATAGTGTTTGTTCTTATCAAGATCTCCCCCATAAAGCGTGCGGTAGCAGAATGACACGGGTCTGTGACAAACCGTGACCGGGTCAACCCCTACTCGGCATTGCCCTGCGGACCTCTGTGCGCCGTTCTCATACTCGAGAATAAAACCTCTCAAGTATCCAGTGGACCTTTCAGTGAAAATGTCAATTCTGACAGCGTTTTTCAGTGAAATGTCCACTGTAATAGCATCGCCTCCATTAATCAACTGATCAATCGAGAGGGCGATGATGGGAAATCTAGGGGCGCGTAGCCTCTCTTGAGTTTTGTCACCTGCTAAGCCTAACAGTGTGATCCCCCCCTTTGCTGGCGTGTTGTGAAAAAGAACGGCGGGCGTTCCTTGAAAGATGTAATTCATATCTTCTTCATTGAAATTTGGACCGAGAGAGAAGTCGCCAGCAAGCTTCGTGGTCATCTAGGCACCCAGTCAGTATCAAGGTGCCACCTCATAAACGGGAACTAACCAATAAAGCCATATGGTGGTTCGCCGGTTCCTCGCGGTCGTTCCTCCAAGTCCGAAGGCCAAACCTCATGATACGATCGCCATGTGCTATGGGCATGTATATCCAGACTAAATAGGGCTCATAATCTGAAAGAATGTCCCTAACAGTAGTCAACGCTGTCGGGTCTCCGAGGGTGTGAGCATGGAGTCCCATCAAAGTGCCCCTGTAGTAAAAGAAGGTAATGCCAGTAAGATTGCGTAGATCGAGGGTGCGAATGCAAGTAGCATCTACACGACGTGGGAATAAGAGAACCTCAAGCCCTTTGGTGCGCGGATTTGGTGGACTTGGTATGTCCCAAAGTTGAACAGGTCTTGACAATGAGGGACTCAGTTTCATCCGCGCATGTCCAAACTGTTTCTCCAATGTTAGTAGCTCTACAAGACAGGAAATTATGCAAGATTGGGGACTTACTCTGAAATATATCCAAGTACGTTCCGCTTCATCAGAATCAATGAAGAAATACTTGTAAGTTTGGTATCGACAGCTCCTGTACTCGGGCCAGTCAGGTAGTCTCTCTATGTCGAGTAGCCCGTGGGAATCGAGGGTGAGCCGGAATACAAAAGACTCGGGTGGATTGTCATCGAACTCTGCATCCTGTCCTCGACGCCATTTCTTCACAGTACCGAGATTGTACAGCATGTCATCGTCCTCGGATGAGCTCTCATCGAACCTTGATAATTCCTCTGCTCTGGCTTTGATAATCGGGTATCTCCAGACAAGACTCCCGCGTGAATAAGCTGCTATGAGCTGAAGAACCTCAGATGGCAAGGTTGCCAGTTGCGGTATACCCAAGGCTTCTGCAGCGGAAGAGCTTATTGATACTAGCCCGGGTTCAATAAAACCAATGTGTGGCATGGATTGAGAAGAGCGTACAACCCACGGGATTCTCCAGGCTGCTGCAACCCAAACACGGTCCAAGGCCGGCTTGTCGTGATATGTCTGTAGGAATAAACAATAACATTCCGAATGCATCGTGACTGACTCAGGTGACCCCTTGCAGTCTCGGCAAGGCTCTTCACTGCACAAGGGGAATGAATCACCCTTCACTATGATTTTTCGTCCTTGAGGGAATTGGAATCTCCTTGTGCAATAACCAGGACGAGTACCATGGCGATGACCTTGGCTATTGAGCACTATAGCAGAGATGTCAATAACACAAAAGACTGGCCTCGGCAGGAAGGGATTTGAGGTATGAGAGTCTTACATGCTATAGCACAGTCGTATGGGTCGATGGACTGAGAACAAAGACCACAGGTTGATCTGATAGCGACATGTACTGCGTCCCAATCTGATGTATCTTCATCGGACTCAACGATCATTGATTCCGTCTCCGATTGCGAATCGTCCAAACTATCTGCGTCTGACATTTTGCGTTCTTTGTTGAGACCAGTTGAGGAGATAACGAAAAGCGGTGTGTAGCCGTGATGATGGAAGAACAAGGTCAATCACACAGCAGAAGCAAAGTGTGTGGACGTGATGTGGTTGGTAGCACTGCGTATTGCATTACAAGGGTCTCAGTTGTCAACATCCAATAAGATTGGGTGGCTGATATGACTGAGACCGTATGGGCATGTACCTATGCAGTATTGAAACCATCCGCATATATTAACATTGTTTCTGTCGTTGCAGTTTGTAAAACATCGACACGCTCATTCTTCAATGTCGACATATGACTGCAGCCCAGCCATTCTATGATCACACGCGAACTCGAGAGTCCCTTCCAAGGGAATACATGCCCAATGGTAGAACATACCACTCTGATCATGGTCATGAGTATCCGAACCAGTGCTGCATTCGATTTTACATTGCCCAATCCGATTGAATGTTTTGCCGTTGGAGCTATGCGCATAGCAAAGCCAGTTTGGTTTATCAAAAGACTTGAAGGGATCAATCCCGACTCGGCATTGGCCCAACGCCATCTGAGCGCCGTTGGCGTATTCAAGGAGGAGTCCTCTGCAATATCCGGTGGCCTCCTCGTAATAGACATCGACGTGAACAATGTCCTTTGCGGGGGCCTGGGAATAAATGCGGCCACGGTATGGGGGACACCCTCCCGTGGCATAAGTCCGAGGGAATGGTGCTAAAGGTTCGTCACCCTTGTTGTCACTTACTGCTCCATACATACTGTGGTATCGATTATACGGAACATTGTACACAAACACGCTCGGGTCCTTTGCTGATAAGTATTCTTTCATGGCATATTTATAATCAGGACCCAGCACGAAATCACCGGCGAGCTTGGTTGATATCTGTGGACGTGAGCTTTGGGACTAAAGGGGATGCCTTAGCCAGAGACTTACCAGCACTGTCGGTTTTTTAAACGCCGGAAGCAGACACAAATCTAAACTGTCGCGTACACCAATCCTCACGAGACTGTCTTTACTCGAAATTGGTACATACGCCCAGATCAAGTACTTCGGATCTATTGCTGAAATCTCATCCAAAGTGGATGTTGCTGTTGGGGAGTCGGCTGTGTGAGCGTGAATCCCCATCATATAACCTCTGAAGTAGAAGAATGTCAGACCAGTGATATTGCAAAGATCTACCGTCCGGAAACGGACAGCACCATCGCGGTTGAATGGTGTAGCAAACATGCTCAGTCCATTCTTTGGAGGGGTCGGCGTGTCCCAAAACTCCCCGAATCCGAACCGCAAAGACTTTCTGAGAAAGGCTCGCCCAAACTAACCTGAACATTAGCGATACTTACGCCCAGAGGAGGCTTTTGGGCATACCTTGAAATCAATATGTGAATCTTCTGCTTGGGAGGGCAGGACGAAGAGATACGCACAAGCATTAGACCGAACCTGACTATACTCGGGCCAGCTCTCCAGTTTCTCAATTTTATTGAGGCCATCGCCATCAACAGTTAGTCTGAGAACGAATTCTTTCGATTCGCCTTTATCGCAGACAACTGGTAGTCCACGTTGCCATGACTTGATGCTGGCCAATGGGTAACTCTCGATATTAGCCCCAGACGAAGACATACTTTCTGCAACATTTTGGATGAAGCTATACTTCCACAACGAGTGATGCGGCACAAATGACTTGATCATTTGCAAAAGCTCTGGCGGCAAAGTTGCTAGTTCTGGTATCCCAAAAGCTCTTGCGGTAGAAGCCCTCACTGACGCCTTGGTAGTGTTATTGAGACTGAGCCGAGGTGTAAGTTGAACAGGATCATGCAGCCATGGAAACTTTCAGCATGATGCAACCCATATGCGCTCCATTGCACTCTTCTGTCGATATTCCTTCATGAATACGCGATAACAACTGGCGTGTATTGTTATAGAAGGAGGGGACTTTGAGCACCTCCCACACTCATTACGTTGGCATAACGGTAGTATTCCCCTAACGCGAATAGTTTGGCGGGTTACAGGATATTGGAACTTTTTTGTGCACTTCACTGGTTTGGTCCCTTCAGGATTACCAATTACTGCATGAGATTATTAGTTCAGCACGTGCTGTAGAGGATAGAGTTAAGGCAAGCTATTCAATCTTACATGCTAGAGTCCATTGATTTGGACCCATCGGTTGATTGCAAAGGCCGCAATCTGATTTAAGATAGATGTGTTTCAGCCTTTTGTATGGTTCTTCGTCCTCATCTTCCTCCTTCATGCCCTCCTCTAAATCACTTATACTAAAACCCTCATCCATGAACATGATGGCTTATAGTAGGAAATAGGTTAACTGGGAGTATAGAAGGGAGATAAATATGCGAGAAAGAAAACAACTGCTTAAACCGAATGTTAGCTTGTCTTTGGCTTTAATTAAACGAACAGTTTAAAGGAGAACCTAGGTTGCCGTGGGAGCGGATGTGGCTGTGCTGTGGCTGCTAGAAAGACTACTTATATGAGAGTCGCGTAAATAGGAGTTAAGAATTTGGGCATGTAGTACTCCGTATACTGTCTACTATAATCGCTCTAGACAAAATGGAAGCTTATGCCTGTCCTGGGGCTTCACTGGGCTGCTTTGAAGGGTTCACTGGGTGTCCTGATACAGTAACAGATAGATATACCAACCACAACCACCGTGCACATGCTCACGCTAGATTGATTAGAATGATCGCACAGAAATCATGTATAAGTGCCGGTGGATGATCTGATAGCAAAGGCCATATTCTGATCGGATACGCAAATGGTGGAATATCTTATTCCTGGCTGTGATGTGGCTGGTAATAATACTTGTAAGCACTATAATTACATCAGGTAGGAACCACAAACGCTTCTCATCAGAGAAAGAAATGAATAGTTTTTAGTCGTCGTCCTCTTCCTCATCATGTCGAATGTACATCTCAAAAGTGTTTGCCATGTAGTGGCACACGAACTCAAGACGTAATCCTGCTCGTGCGCGCATACACTGCCAATCATCAATGTCGCAAGGTTCATGCTTGTGGTCATTCGTGCCAGTCTTACACTCAACAACACAACTTCCGGTTTCTTCGAGTGATTCTGGATGATAGACCTTGCGGGAACAGAACCAGGATGGCTCTTCGTAAGCTTTGAAAGGGTCAATACCAACCCGGCATTGCCCTACCGCCCGCTGCGCACCGTTTGCATACGCCAGCAGCAATCCTTTAGAATACCCACTGCTGCCATCGTAATAGACATCAGCATGAGTGACATTTTTCGCTGGAGCTACAGTGTTGATACATCCCATGCCCGGGGGATCCGTGTCGTCGTTGTGGTAGCGAGGAAACGACAACAAGGGTCCACTCTCCAAGTTATGCTCGGTAACTATACCGAGTGAACCGCCTACCCTCTCAATCGGTACATTATGAACAAGCACAGATGGCGTATTTCCCGATACATCGCGAGTATTCATATAACAGTCGTAAGGACCAAAGAGGCAGGTCCCGGTAAGTTTGGTACATATCTACTGATGTGAGAAAGATCGATTAGACGGTACGCAAACCTACCTCTATACTTCTTTGCCAAGTGTCCCCCACACCAATCCGAAGGAGGATATCAGTACTGGATACTGGGATGTACGTCCATATCATATAACCTTGTTCATATCGAGAGAAATGTTGTATAGCTGGTGCTGCAACTGGTGCGTTCGCTGTGTGGGAGTGAACTGCCACTATGAAACCTCTCAGAAAGAAGAAGGTAAGTCCTGTGGTATTGAGGAGATCGACAGTGCGGTATCGGATGGAACCTGGACGATCTGGCCGCGGAAACATTTTCAATCCTCTCAAGGGAGGGTTTGGCGTGTCCCAAAATGGGAAGTCTTGAGAGTCACCAGGATTATCGATGAAAGCTCGCCCAAACTTGCTTAGTATTAATAAACGGTCCTATGTAGTCAAGAGATAACTAACCTTTGAATAAATGAAAGATCTATCCGCTTGTCCTTGTGTGAAGAAAACGTATGTGTAAGTGTTGGACCGCGTGTGGTTGTACTCTGGCCAATCATGTAATCTTTGGATCTCTTTCAAGCCAAGACAGTCAACAGTAAGTCTGACGATGAACGACTCTGATTGACTCTCATCACAAGTGGTATCTATCCCTTTTACTCCGCGCTTCCAAGCTTTCACTGCTGCCAGAGCAAAGCGAGTAGCATCATGTTGAGGCTCAAAGGGGTTTTGGAAGGGTCGTGACATCTCCTCAGCAATATTTTGGATGAGAGAATATCGCCAGAGGAGATTATCGGGGATATAAGACCTGACCATTTGGAGAACTTCTGGCGGCAAAAGTGCCAGGCCTGAGATACCAATAGCCTCGGCAACTGGCCCTCCTATTGACACCAACGTCATGTCAGTGAGATCAAGTCGAGGCTTGCGCTGGGGAGGTCGGTGTCGCCATGGGGACTTCCACGCTGAAGCGACCCATATAGCGTCCATGGCATCTTCCCAACAAAAAGACTGCTGAAAAACACGGTAACAATTCGCATGTATTGTCACGGATGGACGAGCATGAGCCATTTCGCACATCTTGTATTGGAGACGTTGGCACAGTGTTAGCTCGTCTGCCATTTCAACGACATCCTGAGACTCTGGAAATCGGAACTTGTTGGTCAAATATGACGGGCTGAGGCCATGCTCATTCCCAAGCACTAGTTATGACTTCGACGTTAGATGGGCATACTGGAAGAAACATAAGGCATGGAACGGTTATCCCACAGGCTACAGTCCACTCGTCGGTGTGAATAGTTTGATCGCAGAGTTCGCATTCTGGCTTGATGTATACATGTTCTTTGGTCTGCATCTCCTCGGGGAGCAACAAAGAGGGCACTAAAATAAACTTAGGGAGTGAAGGTCTCCCTAAAATTAAGGTAGGCCAACTGAATTAGACAAGGTACCTAAATATTTGTGTCATTTAGGATCGAGGCCCTTGGAAGTTTTCTTTCCTCGCGAGTCGTTGAAAGTACAAAACTGCAAGAGCAGGCTCTGGTTAAAACTACCTTATGGCTCTTCAATAAACATTTTCCCAGGCATCTGACAAAGTGTGGCTTAACCGAAGTTGAAGAAGGACCTAGGTGCCTAGGTACGTAGCTGCCATAAACAATCTCAGGAAGCTGCTTTCCAGCGCATGTTTAAGGTAGGACCTGCATTTGGTTTAATGACCTGAAAATACGACCTGGCCTACAACAATTCATTCCTTCTTCTCCTTCTTCTAGCGAGTTTCCATGACCAGGGCAAGGTGGTCATTGCGTTGCCTGACCGCTGTCCCTGGGTCAGTGCTACCTTCTAGAAAGATCACGGCTAAGAACCCTGTGGGTGGCCTCAAAACCTTTAGAGACCCTGTCTCAGACGAACAACACTGAAAAGAATTACATACATTATTTGCTTGTGGTTCAGCAATCTTTAGACGACAGAAGAAGCAATTGATGCAGGTCGCCTTACAAGGCTGCAGTTTTCCCACGACAATCGCTGCATGTTTTCTGCAGACTGATCTGATGGGGGATACTGACACCCACAGCCCGCAGACATGAAACACCATGACGAAACATTTCACGAAATGATTCCGCAGAGCTCTCTATCTATTACATATTGCAGGGATCTCCCTCCGACAAGCTGCCGCATCTGGCATTGACATTGGCATGGCGATGCGAACGTGCCCGAATGAAGCTGTAAATTACCAAGCCATGTATCTATTTTCAGCCACTGCCAACGCTAACTGTCGCAGCATCTGCATGACAAGAGGTCAATGCAAAAGGGAGAAGCTCTTGACAAAACACTCATCAAAATTATAATACTCTACAGTACAGATGGTATCACGACATGTATCAAACTTCTCAAAACGAACTCCCACGGCTATGTTTTCTCGCAGCTTGCCGAGGCAAATGACAACCATATCGGATATATCACCAAAATGATGGTCTTCTGACCGATGGCATAACATGGCTGGCCCCTTTCCCGGTAGGCTGGAGGCTGGCTGCACGGATCCGACGATCAGGATCGACATATACGTAGCAGAGGGGGGGAAATGATGACGGCAGAAGACGACCGCTACTAACCCTAAAAGACCATGGCTCACCGTCAACCACGGCCTCGTCAAACTGATGGGACATTTTTAATTAGGTATGTACTGGCCATGCATGGATTACTGTATGGAATCAGGAGAAGCAAGCTATCGGAGTCGCTTCCGCAGCATCAGCTCTCACACAGGTTGTTTTTGGTCAGATTATTCTACCCCCTGCCAAACATCAAAAGAAAGGTACCAGTGAACCGTTAAGCGCCCTGTGCGCGCTCGGTCATCTGCGCTTGGTGCCGCTCGCTAGTGAGGATGAGAAGTCCATTACCAGGGTCCTTGAAAGGGTTTGGTCAAGGTCCATGACGAGCAGCAAACAGCACATCGCATCCCACTGAAGCTTTATCGAAGCATCCACCGAAGCGCCTCAACGCACTGACCCTCAGGTTTCTTCCCAACAGCAGCTCCGGGGCTGGCTCCGTTTCACTTTGTGATGGGATGTCCACTGCCCTAAGACGCCACTAACTTTAGGTACAGGGCAATAGGTTGCTAATGTAGCTGGTACTGCGACTATCTTAGCTACATGCGCTTGTGCCAAGGTACCGGCACCACCACGCGAGCATCCTAGGGCCTCTCAGTTTATCAACAGTCGCATCATTGCGAGAGTCAATTTCTGTGCCGTTCGGTGATTAACCAAAGTTTGACTCTCGAAACCGTTCTTTTCCCGTTGAATTGCTTGCATTACCGATGCTTGCTTGCTTGCTTTTGGCTTGCTCATACTTCTCCACTCAAAGCTTCACTTGCACAGGGGCCCTTGTTCTTTTGCTCGCTTCTTACACGCTCCTTCACCGTGTGTGACGGCACTGCCCGCCCGCCCAGCTAAGTCAGGATAGTACCTACAGTGCTGTACTGTAGGTACTTTGCCTAACTACCCCACACCAAGCTTTCCTTGTGCGTGTGAGTGGGCGTGTCGAATGCAAGAGGGGCCTTCTGTGTCGTGGTCGTGGTCTTGAGTGGGCGTCGTTCATGTGGCGGCCAGAACTGGCACTGGAATCCATCTTTTCCCATGCGGATCTATCTATCTCCTACCTACATACTGTGCATGCTCCTTTGGCTTGACCTCGACTTGACCTTCCTCAACCGATTTCCACTTCGAGCTTCGCCAATTGCCACTCTTACAATAGCTTCCTTGCTTCTTGACAGCTCCCCACCAGCTTTCTTCTTCTTTAACCTCTATCCGTGAGAATCAGATAACCTTCGTTTCTTGGCTTCCGCTTAAGCTTTGGTAAGTCCCAACACAAGTCTCCATTCTTTGTCTGCCATCCGTCATCGCTCACACTCCTTGAAAGCCGCCTTCGATCTATCCACGCGATCATTCTTGACGTTCAACATCTACGCCATCACCTGCACAACTGCTCGCTCCTTGTTCTCGTGTTACGAAAAAGAGATTCAAACCGCCGCCTTGGAACCCTGTACGACTTCTACATTGATATTCAGTCTGTGACTGCAGCTTTTACGCCCCTCTAACTATCACGGGGTCTACGGATCGAGCCTGGGCTTCAACACAAGCCTTTTGTGCGCCCATATCTCAAGCCACAGTCGGCAAAACGATTGCACGAAAGCGATCATCTTATTCTCCTCAAGGATCGCTTCTCAACGTCACACCGGAGCATGACTGTACCTTGATCCACTCTCCAAGTTATACTGGACATTTCCGCGTCATAACCTTGGAGATACAAAGCCAGGAACAAAGATCAAAGGTCAAGAAACTGTTACTCTCAGCTGCGGCGGCGGCTCGAGAGCTTGCTGGAGGGGAGGCAATTGTCCTCGTCGTTGCGATTCCGCTGACTTCTAGCAACACCGCTACTTGCCATACCTGGAACCATGAGGCGAGGCCGTTCCCCAAGCTCGCCATCTCCCTATAGGGCTTTGGCTCATCATCAGCAGGCCTCAGCTGCTGCGACATCCTCAGACTCGATTTCATTGATTCGGTCTTTCAATGTCGAAACGAATCCTACGCGGCCAGTGCGGCCTTCGCCGCTCACAGCATCGCTTATCCGAGACATGCCGCTAGATCTGGTTGACCGTATCAGATCCTTCCCTCTCTTTATGTCAGCTCCGGAAGAGTTTCTTGTTGCTATAGGAAATCACCTGAAGCCTCAAATCCAAAGCCCCAATGACCATATCGTGACGGAAGGAGACGAAGCCAAGGCAATGTATTGGCTGGTTCGAGGAGTAGTTGCTGTCACTTCGCGTGATGGTGAGGCGGTCTATGCTGAGCTCAATCCCGGGTCGTTCTTTGGAGAAATTGGCGTTTTGATGCAAATGCCTCGAACAGCTACCATTGTAGCGCGCACGAAGTGTCTGTTGCTAGTGCTGAAGAAGGAAGATTTACATGCTGTGATACCCAAATTCCCAGAAATGGAGAAGGCGATTCGAGAAGAGGCACAAGAACGCTTGAACCTTCTGAAAAAGAAGCGGCAAGAAAGTGGCAGATTGGTCAAATCTCCCCAGGGAGACTTCAGCGCTCGAGAAGCTGCTCCTGGAGAGGTCTCTACTGGAGAAAGGGGTGTTATCAAGGACGGTGCGGTCGTCAACAACAAGAAAAGAAAGTCCCCAAGCCCTGGAATCATGGAGGACCCAGCTGCTGGTAGTGCGATTGGAAGCGGTCAGATCAATATTCGAACGACACTTAAGGAGTTACCGCTCTTCTCTACACTTCCTGCAGATATTCTGCATTTCCTGGGATTGAGTGTCCAACCAAAATCTTATACCCCGTTTACAGATATCGTTCGCCAAGGCTTACCAGGAAACGAAATTTTCTTCATTGTTCGTGGCGAGGCGGAGGTCATTCATGATGAGCCAGTTTACGACGATAACATTCAGAATAAGGCCAAGGCCATCCCAAAACGACCTCGATTGAAGGCAGGCCAATATTTTGGCGAAGTTGCAAGTCTTGGATTGTCACGAGGTCGAACAGCCACTGTTAGATCTATCACTTCTGTGGAGTGTATCATGATTACAGGCGATGTCCTCGACGAGTTCTGGAGACGCTGCCCTTCGGATATTCTGACACAGGTCAAAGAAACTGCACGATTGCGATATCAGAAGCAAAGCGACGACGTCGTTATGGTTGATGTTGATGTTAAGGAAAAGGCCAACAAATCTGACCCGCCCACACCTACAACACCAACAAGAGCATCCCTCCCTGACCTCACCTTTACTACCCCGTCCAAACCTGGGTCTCCAGCGAAAGATGATACAAGCAACATAGCACCCAAGGACCCCGATCCGTTCTTGAGTGTGAACATGGAGAATATTCGAAATCGAAGACGACATTCGTTGGCACCGCCAGTGCCCCCAACAGACAGCTCTACTTCAACGACCAATGGTGCCAGGTCTCGCCTCTCAGAAGTAACGCCTATCAAATTTGCGTTTTCTGATGCTTCAGCTGACGACGACGACGTCCCGGCAAAACGAGTACGGACGACTCTGCCCACCCGACCAATCACTATGAGCAAACCAGTGCTCTCAGATGAGATCCTGATTTATATCTTCAAGCACGTGGATATAGGAGAGCTGTTTCGACTACGCCTTGTTAGCACACACTGGCGTAAGCTCTTGACTACATCCCCCAAAGTTTGCCAAGATGTCGACCTCTCGATTTACAACCGCAAGGTTACTGACGAAGTCCTGATCAAGGTGCTCGCCCCCTTCATTGGCACTCGCGCTCTGTCCATTGACCTGAATAATTGCTTTCATATAACGGATGAAGGATTCGGAGCTCTATGGCGTAGCTGTGGCAAAAATGTTAAGAAGTGGAAGATGAAGTCAGTTTGGGACGTTTCTGCGAACCAGATTTTGGAGATGAGCGAGAACGCAAAGGGATTAGAAGAAGTTGACTGGAGCAACTGCCGCAAGGTCGGTGATAATCTTCTAGGCCGCGTTGTTGGCTGGGTTGTACCCGATCCTCCACCTTCGAAATCAGTCGTTATCTCAAGTTCTGCAGCTCGATCGCGAAACAAGCAGCAGCAGCAGAAGCAGGCCGCACAGCATGTTCTGCCCCCTGGTACAGTAGTTGGGTGCCCGAAACTCAAACGCCTCAACCTCTCCTATTGCAAGCACATCACAGATCGTTCTATGGCACATTTGGCAGCCCATGCTTCGAACCGTATCGAGTCGTTGTCCCTCACACGTTGCACGTCGATTACAGATGCAGGGTTTCAATCATGGGCGCCATTCCGGTTTGAAAAGCTGTCTAGGCTGTGCCTAGCTGATTGCACATATCTCTCGGACAACGCGGTGGTTGCCCTGGTCAACTCAGCCAAGAACCTGACACATCTGGACCTATCGTTCTGCTGTGCACTCTCTGACACGGCAACAGAGGTTGTCGCTCTCCGTCTGCCAAAGTTGCGGGAGCTGCGATTGGCATTCTGCGGAAGTGCGGTTAGCGATGGAAGCTTGGAAAGCGTGGCGCTCCACTTGAACGATTTGGAGGCCCTCAGTGTCCGTGGCTGCGTGCGTGTCACTGGCCGAGGCGTCGAAAATGTCCTCAACGGGTGCGGACGACTAAACTGGATGGATGTCAGTCAATGCCGTAACTTGGAGTCTTGGATCCGAGCCGGTGGTGTTTCGAATTGGGGTTTTGATGACCGCGTTGGTCAACGTTCTACAGAACCCACGCCAAGCGAAACCTCTGGACAGGGACAATCCGAAGATGATAGTCCAGCACCCAAGGCCATGAGCGTTGCTATGCTCACATCGCAGAACTTTATGCCACGATCTGCGTTTGGATACAGAGCCAAGAGAGCGCGACGACCCGTGCGATTTGTCATTGAGAAAGGATTTGGAAGTTTACGATAGAGAAAGGACGGCGTCTTGGGGGACATTTTGAGGAAATGATTGGGAATCGAGTTGGGATGGAAAGCATTGGATCTACGTTGCGCAGCATTGGCGTCAAAGTCGCGGAGCATTTGCCATTACTACATATCAAGTCTCGTGCGATGTAACGCATATTCGGGTAGAGAGAAAGCATGATGCAACGGGGTGAATGCTGGGGGAAAGGATGCTTAGTAGATACCCTTGATGGAGGTGTTGATTGATAACCTTCATAATAATACTGGAATTGAAAAGAAGCAGCCGACAATAGAAGAGGCTAGAAAGAAGCTAACGTCAAGGCACAGTATCTGTGATGTAACTATTCCCATAGCCTAACACCAGTAAATCCGACGGCGCCTGGAGTTTAGAGCCCGTAGCCGCCGAGAGTGATGACCAACTGAGTCACCGAGAGGCGCCGGTTCTTTCCACAATATTCCACCAGCACCGCCACGTGATGTCGGATTTTAGGTAGATGGGCTCCACAGCCGGAACCAACGTCATGCTTTCCATTCTTTTACCGGGGACTTATAACACTCTCGATCCCCCGTCCCCGCTTCAACCTTTTCCTTTGTAAAGGACTGCATATCGCATTCTCCTCTCCTCCCAACACCTGCATCGCCAGAACGACGATGTCCTTCACAATGACTGTCCGCCAGGGCCCTGTGCGACTTGCGCAGAGGCTTCCTGAGCTCTCAAAAACTGCTTTCCGCAACACCGCATCCGTCCGAAGCTTCCACGTCCAGTCCAAGCCCACGGCCAACTTCTTCACATCGCGCGTCACATCCGCAGCCACCCGCAATGCTTTCCAGCGAACGAGCCGCGCTGGCGGTCGATCTTACAACCAGCAAGCTGCGGGAGCTGCCACAGCGCCTCAGTCGACGAGCCGACGACTCTTGGTTGGAGGTGCCATCTTTGGTGGTACGCTCGTTGCCATCAATGCTGTCTTCAACCGGGAGACCCGTGAGGATGGCGGCATGCCCGTTTACGAGCGCGAATACTTGAACAACACTTTCTTGCACACTGGTCTCGGAATTGGTATCATTGGATTGACGGCTCGACAAATGGTTCAGACCGGCTTCGTTTACCGAATCATGGTCACTAACCCTTGGGTTGTTGGAATTGGTGGTCTCGCTCTCAGCTTCGCCACCATGATTGGAACTCGATCTATCAGCCCTGACAAGTAAGTAGTTGATTCAACCAATGCTAAAATTGGAAGCATTTTACTAACGATTCCCAGCTACATCCCCAAGTACGCCCTCTGGACCGCTTTCAACGCCACCCAGGCTGCATTCGTCGCTCCTCTCCTCGCCTTCGTTCCTCCCGCTCTTCTTGGACGTGCTGGTCTCTACACCATCGCCATGATGGGTGGCCTTGCCGTTGTCGGTGCCACTGCTAAGCAGGAGAAGTACCTCTACATCGGTGGTCCTTTGCTGGCTGGTGCCGCCATCGTCGCTGCTTCTGGTCTCGCCCCTCTCGTCATCCCCGCCACCGCTATCCGAACTCTTGCCTTCACTGAGAGCATCTGGCTGTATGGTGGTCTTGCTGTGTTTGGTGGATTCACTCTGTACGATGTCCAGAAGGTCCTCCACCACGCTCGTCTCGCCCAGGCTGGTGTCATCCGCCGTGACCCCGTCAACGAGAGTATCTCTCTTGAGCTTGACTTCCTCAATATCTTCATCCGCATGGTTCAGATCCTGATGATGCAGCAGAACCGACGCAAGTGAGCGATTGGTGACGGAATTGCATAGAACTAGCGCTATAGGCGTTTTGTATTATTTTTAGCAAAAGGATTATTACTCGGATGGAGGATAGTGAACTCCTCTCCTGTTTTTTGTTGAAACCGGTCTACAAGTGGAAGGATTTTCCAATTTCTTAATTTTAGGATTAGCAAATAAGAAATATAAAAAAACTTCAAATAATCAGAGTGGAGTGGATTTCAAACTTTTAATATTGTGACTACCTAGGTATATGTTGAATTTCTGTCCTCTCATTGCCTCATTCCAAGTTAAGTTTCCTGATATTATTGGTGCCATTTCCATCCGTCTGCTAAGCCAAAATGCAATCATCCTCGAATATTTATTTACTCCAGAGGTGGGAATGGCCTCATAAAGTGGCTCGGGCACTCATAGCCAGAGGGGTTATTGTGGAGGTAGAGTTGGTGATACTCCTCAGCAGTCCACCACTTTCCAGCAGGCGCAATCTCGGTAACGATGCCGCCCTTCCACCATTGCTTGTTAGCCTTCTCTGTGACCTCGCGCGCGATCTTCTCCTGCTCCTCGTTGTGGAAGTAAATGGCAGAGCGGTACTGAGGGCCGGTATCGGGGCCCTGGCGGTTCAGCGTCGTGGGGTCGTGCGTCTTGTAGAAGAATTCTAGGAGTTGTGCGTATGAGACCTTTGTAGGGTCAAAGATGATTTGTGCGGCCTCGGCGTCTATGTATGTTAGTTATAGTCAAATGCGAATGATGTGGGTTGCGACGTACGGCCTGTCTTTCCACCACAGACGGCGCGGTAGCTGGGGTTTTCAAGATCACCACCAATGTATCCAACCTTTGCATCGATCAGACCCTTGTCGGCAAAGTGTCTGCGGTACAAATGCTCTGTTCCCCAGAAACATCCCGCAGCGACGGTGCAGCGCTGGGCGCCGTCTGGGATGACAGATGCAGCGGATTGATCGGGAGCGATTGAGAGACGTGTAGATTGTGTGAAGGGGCGGGCGAGACGCGCCAAGAAGGGAGGAAGGTAGGACATTTTTGCAGCTGATATAGATGAATGCGATTGTGTTGTTATGTTCTGTGGAGAGAGAGTGAAGTGAAGCTATCGAGGGAATCGCATTGATATTTGAATGTTTTTTTCGGGCTGTCGGTCAATGTGAATGACAAATCTTTACAAGGGGGGAGCCCAAAATGTGGCGGGGGTTAGAGAATAGAAGCTGCGTCACCGAAGACGCAGATGACGATTGGATTTCGCAGAGCTCTGCTTCCTCTTTTGGGAAGGTGGCGTGCCGTTTAGTTCAAGGGTCTTTTTCTTCTGCCCCGCGATTCCATTTTCATTAGCCAGTTATGGGCCATGGAATCAGCGCTTGAGGCTGTGTTTTAGTGCTTGATTACCTGAACAAATTTACTGCAACGGGAGTGAGCTACAGGGCTGCGAACTACCTATTTGAAATAGGTAATTCTGTTTATACGCCTGCTGATGTGTAAGTTGCCGGCTTATGCTGGCTGTGCATACGCTTCTTATACGCTCAATTACAGATATCAGTCAGTGCCTGTTAGTGAGAGGTCATCTCGGCTATATTTGTGGATTTCATTATTGCCGTTAGGTATCTATTCTTCGATACATGCGCCCTATGCACTCAGGGCGTGGCATGTAACTAATGCCTGCAAACCCCTTTCACACGTGCTAACAAGGATAACTGCCGTTATTATGCCACGCATCTACATAAACAATTCCTAGGATATCAAATGCAATAAAAACACGATAAGATAAAGATGCTATTCGGTCAATTAACTTTCGGAAGTCACCGTCCGTTTGAACTGCGGAGTTTAAACTCTCATCTCGTCTTCCCCGCCGACTCGGCCGACCTCGGTTCCCCAGTCGGACATAGCATAGTTCATACTTACACTGACTATATATCTTCCCTAAAACCCTCTATAACCTATTCAATTAATTATACGCACTCAATATCTTCAATATGACTTCTTCAGACCTTGCTCAACGCATTCCTCCCGACTCATGGGACTCACACATGCATATTGTCGACGTGGAGAACTACACCCTTGATGCTTCAGCCAAATACCGTCCTACATCTCATAGTCTGGACCAAGCTCTCGCCTTTGAAACCAGCGTTGGACTTCGAAACATAGTCCTGGTTCAGCCATCTATCTACGGCCTTGACAACTCGTGTCTGCTCGATGGTCTGCGTGCCCTTGGTGCTGACCGTGGACGAGGCGTTGTTGCCATTGACCCTGAGGCCGTTAAGGAAGAGGAATTGCGTTCTTGGCATGAACTGGGTGTGCGGGGAGTGAGACTCAATATCCTCTCGAATGAACTTGCGATTGATGCGGCCGAGCTGGAGCGTCAACTGATGCTTTACGCCAATGCCGTGAGACCCTTGGGATGGGTTGTTCAGGTCTATGTTCCAATGGATATGGTCATTCTCCTTGAACACATCATTCCGAAGCTCAATGTCAAGTTCTGCATAGATCATCTTGGACAACCACCCCTGACCAAATACGCAGGCGCAGACCCATACGACATACCAGGCTTCTCATCCCTCATCAACTTGCTTAAAAACGGCCAGACATATGTCAAGCTGTCGGCCGCGTACCGGATGAGCACGCTCCCGGACTACAGCGATTTGGATCCCATTGCTAAGGAGGTCATTCGAGTCGCTGGAAAGACTCATGTTGTTTTTGCAACCGACTGGCCTCACACAAGGTTTGAGGGGTTGGATATCAAGCCCTGGATGGAGAGGGTGCTGAGCTGGTGCAGCGATGATGAGCATCTCAAAGAGCGGCTGTTTAGAGGAAATGCTGAAGATTTATGGGATGTTCAGAGGCCATCGAGGAAGGCAGATCAGTGATTGAAATCAGTTTATGGCTGGGTAAGGGGGGATCTCATTCATGGTGTTCAAAGCTGATTTCGTTCTTTCTGCAACGGACATATGTGCTTGTTGATATTTTCTTTTACGTATTCATATCATATCTGCCTATTATTCATCTGTCAATCATTCTGCCGTTGCATTACAATACCTGAAACGTCAAGAACGATTTCCAAAACGGCCACAAGTCCAAGGACCGTTCTACACAGAGCGCGAGACTACACAGACAATCAGGCCATAGCTCCATGTTCCAGCATGAAGTTCATGGCTGAAAGTATAACTTCTGTAATATCTTCTCCGAGGAGCGCCGAGCAGTGTTCGGCGCGTGGGTCTTGAGGGCTCGGGAGATGCGGGTATACAACGGCAAATCGGCTTTGATATCCCGATGTAAGAGCTCATAGTCAAGACCATCAATGCATGGTAAGCCTCTTCTGTCGACGAGCCCTTGCTACTGGATGAACCAAGATCCGTGGTTCCTCGAGTGCCTGATACCCAGTCGGGAAGTTGATATCTTTCAGTCCACTTGAGTTTCTGGGTAACGAATTCGGATCAGTTCCCTGATTTTTGGACATCCTGCCGTCATCGACGTTGATAAAACCAGTTTCAGTATATTCCAGAGTGCTGCTACCACAGCTTCCTTGATCAACCAAAATTCTGAGGGTTGTTTCCTGACTCGTAGATAGCGCCCACCCGTACACTCAGGGGCTCAAACGAAGACAAAGCCTCGAAAACTCCTCGGTCAACTGCCATTGCATTTGGATTCATATTGTCAGCCCATGGTGTCTGGAACAGCTGCTCCGGCTCGTAAGGCGATTGCTGTGCAGGTATCTCAAATGAAGCCGGGTAAACAGTCTCGGTAATCGGTATATCTGTAGGCATCGGAACATCTGGCATAGGATGAGGCATTGGCGGAGGAGGCTGCTGTTGTGGTGTACTGAACCCTGGATCGAGCCCAAGATTCGCCATCTCTCGGGTTATCAAATCCAAAGCACTTGAGATGACTGTGTGGCGCGTTAGAGCTTGTATAGCTATGCGCATGAGCTACTTACCTGGATTGACAGTTTTGGCCTGATGCAAGGCTCGTACGCAGAAGCTCAGCTTGCGAACTGCTTGTTGGTCCTCAGGCGTAGCTTGAACCTGCAAAAGGAAAATTGTGGCCGCGATATACACACTGTATGAGAGTGATAGAACGCAGTGGCTGATGGTAAATGTTCTGCAGAAAAGATCGAAAATGGCTATAATAGATGTCGCAGATGTGACACATTCCACGAGATGGTTTTGCATCGGATGAGGGCCTTCATCCTCTGGGTATACCTGCCAGGTGAGCATCGGCCTGAACAGGAGGATTCTGAACGTATGGTACAAGGCACTTAACCGAGTTAGCCAGCGCTTTCTAGAAATAAGAAACTGATACTCACTTCATGGTGACAATGTGCGAAGGAGGTGCCAGCTCAGGCATGGCGGAGAGCTCGATTTTGAGATGAGGAGGGAGTTGTTCCCACCATAGTCTCATGGCAGGGTCTTGCGTCTGTAGACACTCTTGCATCTCTGCCTCAGTATTCTCTAGTAATGGATCATACATGTGAATGAGAATCTCATTGAAGATGACCGATAACCGGCAAGCACTCATGAAACAGGAGGTTGAATGAGCTGTCGCAGGAGGATACTTCCAATCTGATCCGTGAGGAGAGTCGAAGGGGACCCAGAGCTCATTCTCAGCTGAGTCGTCCACTAGAAACTATGAGTAATTTACTTTATGAATAGTTCCACAGCTAGACTTACTGATAATTTGGGGCGGGGACACCTGTGTATGTTGCAGTGAAGGCGAACGACCGAGGTATAGGCTGATAATCTTATCCCAGAAATAGCAACTCCAGTAAAGCCGATGACGAATCTCGACCTCTTCATCAGTCAAATGGACAGATCCTGGATACCTTTGTCCATCAACACAAATGCCCAAATGATCAATGAGGCGGAACGCTATGCCACTATAAATCCAGGCCTGTGTCGTGTTGCCATGACCACATTCCCCTGCGCTAAGAAGTAGCAGTGTCTGAACAGTTGGGATAGTGCACACGCCTCTACTCAGTTCATCGAAAAGCATGCTTCGGGCGTGTTTTGCAAAGACAGCTCCTCCATCATAAGACTGATCCAGCAGCTGTTTGGTAGAGGGATCGCTTTTACCCCAGCGGATGGAATGTGAGAGCATAGCATTCAGAAGAGTGTGAGAATAGTACGGCCCCATAGATTGCATGTCACCTGTGAGTGTTAGTTACTTTTTACATGATGTCAAGGTGAAGCATACGAGTGAATGCAGGCCTGTAGATGAAGTTAAAAAGAGGCTGGATCCAGCACCAATGCACGTTCAGAAGGTATTGAAAGGGTTCCTTTATGGTGTAAGTCGAGACCTATGAGACTGTGGATTACACGAAAACCTACTGGGATATCAGACAGGTTTTCCATCGCTCGTTGATGCCATGCATTGTTGACCAATCGCTCTCTCCTATGAGCATCTGAGTCAATGGATGATATCGAGTCTGGCTTATGCTTGTGAGGGTCACTGGGAAGATTGAAAAGACTAGTCGGTCCATGGTAAGTAATGCCACCCTTGTCGTCGATCTTGAGACCCATGAAGCTCCTCGTCATTGCATGCTCGTCAGGATGGCGATTCGAGTCATGGCCGTTCCAGACACCAGGACTCGAATGGTTTGAGGCGGCCACTGAGGGAGGAGATTTGATAGCAGCGAGTTGGTCTTCCAATTCTTTGATGCGTTCCTCGAGGCGTTGGGTGTAAGACAGAGTCGGGTTTCTATGACACGTGAGCAATTGCTCAGAAAATGATGAGGCCGAGGTGAGTCCCACAGTTTGTAAATACAGTCATCGCTTCTAGCAGCACAGCGATTGCAAATCGGTTGCTCGCCGCCACATTTGACCTAAAGGGCATCAGTACAGGTTTATGGGCGAAATAGCGATTGTGTTGACCTTGCGTCTACGGCACGGCTCACAAGAGAAAGCGCTCTTCTTCGTGGCTTTGACCGACGACATGATGTGCCACAAAGCCTGGTGAGTTTCTCGTCCAGTCCAGTTCAGCCCAGGTCAGTGCCGGTATTGTAATTAAATCGGCAAGAGTCGTCAGAAACAGAGAGTGAGCCCCGCGTTGGACATTGAAACCCCACCTAGAACTTGGGCCGGGTCTGTCCGATGAATGAAGCTGTAGATTACTGCGCCGAGGGACAGTATAAAGACAGTGAAGGTGGTTTTCTCCTTTAGGGGTAAAAAAACAAGGCACAGTAGATAAAAGCCCGACTAAGGACGAGAATTCTCCGCCTTGTGACTGTTTCGAGTCAAAGGTAAAGTAAAGGTAAAGTACACGGAGCCGATGCTGCGTTGGGCCGGGGCAAGACTGTCGGGAGGCCCCAGCTCGGAGGGACAAGTGGGGGCGGGTTCTAGGCCTGTCAGGCCTGACCAGACGCTGTGTAAGAGAGATCAGGTCCTCAAATCAATTGATGAGATATTTTGGATTGTATTGAACGATCTTGTAGACAGTCAAATGTAAAAGGCAAGGGTTGATCAGGCATATCCCATTGGAAGCCTCAGGACCAACTACAAGATGATCACGTGGGTCATGTGCTCTTTGGGATGGCTGTTCCAAGAGAAGGCGCAGCCAACGGTATAGGACAGTACAGCGTTGGATGTGCTGTAACTTGGGCCTCTTCAATCGTCATAACCTAGAAGATCGACAGTTTCTAGGACGAATTTGGTCTTATTCGCAACTATTATATTGCCAAGATTTAGTACTGGAACTCGAGTTTTCTTAGATATATATATATCA